>ML101763.1:0-16348 GCA_003697995.1 Taxidea taxus jeffersonii
CTTTACTGGAGCTGGAGGATCCACGATGGGTTTATTCAGATGCCTGGTGTCTCTGCAGGGAGGTGGAAATGGGGGCGGGGGGGATGGCCAGGCAAGCTGGTTTCTCTCTTCGTGGTCAGTTGTCCTCTAGGGCCTCTTTGCTTGAACGAGGTGTGTCTGGCAGGTCAGCTGGACTTCTTTACGGGTGTGTGGCTTCCTAGAGACCGAAAACAGAAGCTCCAAGGTGTCTTAAGTCCTAGGCAGGACCTCACACAGCACCCTCTCTGCTGCATTCTTTTGGTCAAGACAAGTCACAGTGCCAGTCCAGAGTCAAGGGGAGGAAGACAGCCCCCACCCCTGCTTGGAAGAGTACTGTGCATGGAGATGGTGGGGGGACTCTTGGCTGCCATCTTGATAGCTATGGAGTGGAGCTTCCACACATAGACCTGCCTGACTCTGGGCTCCAAACTCAGCCGCCCCTTCCCCATTCTACCTCAGTGGATGTTTTTCCCTCACTAGCTCTTTCTCTTACTTTCACTCATTCTTAGATTGAATTTCTAGGTTGAATTTCTAGGAATGTGGAGATCTGGTTAAAGGACAGCATATTGTTGGGTTCTACATTGAGACAAGTCACCATCTGCGGAGCAAAGCATATAGCTCAAGCCCCTCCCCGCCCTCTCTTCACAAAGGAGATCCAGGTTTAATTTTGTTCATTCTCTTGTTGCATCTGCTTTTTTTTTTTTTTTAAGATTTTGTCTATTTATTTGACAGAGAGAGAGGGAGAGATCACAAGTAGGCAGAGAGGCAGGCAGAGAGAGAGGGAGAAGCAGGCTCCCTGCTGAGCAGAGAGCCCGATTCGGGGCTTGATCCCAGGACTCTGGGATCACGACCCGAGCCGAAGGCAGAGGCCCAACCCACTGAGCCACCCAGGCGCCCCTTTTGCATCTGCTTTGACGGAGGAAATCTGGGTCCTGCTATTGAGAAGCTCCTTGGGACTTCTGGGAAACAATGAAGTTAACAAGGAGTTGTGCCAATCAGCTGCTCCTGAGCCATGAAGGATAGTGTTATCCCTGTAGGGAGGGCCCTTGGGTGAAGGTAATTTGCTGACCTTGACTTTTCACAGAACTTGGGATGTGACAGAAAGAACACAGCTTACACTCGCCAGAGTTTAGCTCCCCTTCTGGAGCAAGACCCATGTGGCTTCATTTGCTGTCTCAGTTTGCACCTGTTGCCACATATTCTATCCCATTTAGCATTTGTCTGGGGCCCAAACCTTCCAATGAGGACAATACATTTTATGTATACCCTATCTGCTGCAGAAACTGGGTGCTGCAAGTATTTCTCTTCCCCAAGCCTCAGGTTCCTTATCTGTACAAGAGGTGTAGCTCTCAATTTCAGAGATGTAGACCACCCTTCATCTAACAGCACCCTCCACCTGGCAGGAGCTGTCCTAGGCTCTGGGGGACTCTGTGGGTATTAAGACACTGTTCCTGCTCTCCTGTCTTGCTGTCTTACAAGTTGACAAGCTATACAATTTCAGAGATTGAATTTAGATCAGACAGCTAGGGAGGCCTTCTCTAAGAAAGTGATATTTGGGCCAAGACATGAAGAATGGGAGCAGACCTAAGAGGAGGGTAGAACATTCCAGATCAAGAGAACAGCAAATGCGAGTGTCCAGATTCAGGAGATAAGTCATTACAAGGAACAAAATGGAGCTTCTGGTAGGGTCATGTTCTAGAAATTGTGAAGAGTCCCAACAGTAATTATTCTACACTGGAAGGCTTTTTTTAAAAAATATTTTATTTATTTATTTATTTGAGAGAGAGACAGTGAGAGAGAGCATGAGCGAGGAGAAGGTCAGAGAGAGAAGCAGACTCCTGGTGGAGCTGGAGCCAGATGTGGGACTCGATCCTGGGACTCCAGGATCATGACCTGAGCTGAAGGCAGTCGCTTAACCAACTGAGCCACCCAGGCACCCATACACTGGAAGGCTTTAAAATGCTCTCAACATCGTTATGATCCTTAAGTGATCCTCAAAATGATTCTAAAAATGTTGGAGAGGTGGACGGCAAAGTATGACTACTCCTGCTTTACAGAACAAAATATTCTCATGAATTGTCTTTGCATATTTTCCCAAAATGATTCCACTATACTTCTATGCTTAAATTTAATTTCATGTATCACCATTATGTCGTATTGCTTTTGATGATGGGAATCTTCTGGGAACTAGAGACATCTTTATCAATCTCTTCCCATTATATTTAATTCTGTGGTTAATTCCTTAAGTGTACTGCTTTTGCATCTGCATTCCCAAGAGATATTGGTCTGTAGCTTTCTTGTGATGTCTTTGTCTGGTCTTGGTATCATAGAACGAGCTGACAAGTATTGCTTCTTTTTCTCTTTTTTGGGAGAGTCTGTAAGGAATTGGTATGTATTCTTCTTTAAATGTTCAGTAGAATTCACCAGTAAAACCATCCAGGACTGCCTTTTCTATGTGGGTAGTCTTTCTTTTACTAATTCCACCTCTTTACTTGTTTCAGGTCTGTTCAGATGTTTTATTTCTTCTTAAATTAGTTTTAAGAGTTTGTGTCTAAATCTATTAAGAAGTTATCAAACTCAACACCCGAAGAACAAGTAATCCAATCAAGAAATGGGCAGAGGACATGAATAGACATTTCTGCAAAGAAGACATCCAAATGGCCAACAGACACATGAAAAAGTGCTCCACATCACTCGGCGTCAGGGAAATACAAACCAAACCACAATGAGATACCACCTCACACCAGTCAGAATGGCTAAAATTAACAAGTCAGGAAACGATAGATGCTGGCGAGGATGCAGAGAAAGGGGAACCCTCCTACACTGTTGGTGGGAATGCAAGATGGTGCAGCCACTCTGGAAAACAGCATGGAGGCTCCTCAAAAAGTTGAAAATAGAGCTACCCTACGACCCAGCAATAGCACTACTGGGTATTTGCCCTAAAGATACAAATGTAGTGATCCAAAGGGCCACGTGCACCCAAATGTTTATAGCAACGATGTCCACAATAGCCAAACTATGGAAAGAACCTAGGTGTCCATCAACAGATGAATGGATAAAGAAGATGTGATATATACATATCTATCTATCTATCTATCTATACATACACGATGGAATACTATGCAGCCATCAAAAGAAATGAAATTTTTGCCATTTGCAATGATGTGGATGGAACTAGAAGGTATTATGCTGAGTGAAATAAGTCAATCAGAGAAAGACAATTATTATATGATCTCCCTGATATGAGGGATTTGAGAGGCAATGTGGGGGGTTTGGGGAGTAGGGAAGGAAAAAATAAAACAAGATAGGATCAGGAGGGAGACAAACCATAAGAGACTCTTTTTTTTTTTAAGATTTTATTTATTTATTTATGAGAGAGAGAGAGAGAGAGAGAGCGAGCACAGGCAGACAGAGTGGTAGGCAGAGGCAGAGAGAGAAGCAGGCTCCCTGCCGAGCAAGGAGCCGGATGTGGGACTCCATCCCAGGACGCTGGGATCATGACCTGAGCTGAAGGCAGCCACTTAACCAACTGAGCCACCCAGGCGTCTCACCATAAGAGACTCAATCTCAGGAAACAAACTTAGGGTTGCTAGGGGAAGGGGAGTAGGGAGAGGGTGGTTGGGTTATGGACATTGGGGAGGGTATGTACTATGGTGAGTGCTATGAAGTGTGTAAGCCTGACGATTCACAGACCTGTACCCCTGGGGCTAATAATACATAATATGTTAATAAAAAATAAAAAATTAGGGGCGCCTGGGTGGCTCAGTGGGTTAAAGCCTCTGCCTTTGGCTCAGGTCATGATCCCAGAGTCCTGGGATCGAGCCCCACATCGGGCTCTATGCTCCGCAGGAAGCCTGCTTCCTCCTCTCTCTCTGCCTGCCTCTCTGCCTACTTGTGATCTCTGTCTGTCAAATAAATAAAAATAAAAATAAATAAAATTAAAAAAAAAATAAATAAAATTAAAAAAAAAAAAACCCCAAAATTTAAAAAAAGTTTGTCTTTCCTGGAACTTGATCATTTCACCTGAGTTATCTAATTTATGGACATACAATTATTCATAGCATTCACTTAGAACCCCTTTTCTGTCTGCAAGGTATTAATGTCCCCTCTTTCATATCTTATTTTAATAATTTCAACCTTTTGTCTTTTTTTCTAGATCCCTTTAGATAAAGTTTTGTCAGTTTTTTTTATCTTTTCAAAGAACCAACTATTGGTTGTATTGTTTTTCCCTGTTCTTTTACTTTGTTAATTTTGGCTCTAAGTCTTATTCTTTCCTTTCCTTTGCTTGCTTGAGGCTTAGTTTGGTTTTCTTCCTCCAGTGTCTTCAAGCGGAGGGTTAGAGTTTTGATTTGAGATCTTCTCTCCTGACACGGCATTTAGTGCTTTATATCTCCTTCTCTTCTGTGTGCAGTTGTTTCACTTCGAGTCTGGGGATCCCTCTCACCTCCACCGACCCTGAAGGGGCCAGAGCAAAATAACCCGGTGTAGAGTCAGGAAGCCTTTGCCTGGTCTGGATATTGACACTTGCTAAGTGACCTGGGCTAAGGCCCTGCTTCTCCTGGGTCTTAGTTTTGTTTTTGTAAGACTTTATTTTTTAAGTAATCTCTACACCGAGTGTGGGGCTTGAACTCACAATGCTGAGATCAAGAGTTACACGGCCTACGACTGAGCCAGCCAGGCATACTTGTTTCTTATCTATAAAATGATGAGGCTGGGCCCATAACATCTCTGGGGCTGCTCTAGTCTAAATGGCTTAGAGGGCAGGCTCATATCTGACCCATCTTTATAGGTTTTTGGAGTGGATATCTGTTGGTGTAGTTAGTCTGATACCTACCATATTTCAAATAATGATGAACATAGATGAAACTTTGAGATACCAATGACAACTGGGATGTGGTATGAAATGCCCGTGATTTTGGTGATAAAGTTATAGATACTTTTAATGCTGCTGTGATTTGTTTGCTACATTCGTAACAGAAGGAAATGCTAAATTTCAATTAGGGGCTAGTGAAAAGGGACATATAATTTTTTCCTATGCAAATTAATGGTCCCTTGTTAAGATATCTTTGTTTAGAAACTGGTTGACTCCCAGATTCAAAGGTAAGCATGTAATCCAGTACTGGCCTATCAGAGCAGAGCCTGGCTTAGTGATAGGCATTTGAACCAAACTGATGGAATCAAAGTGAATCCTGGACTTCTGCTGGAAAACTGGGAGAGTTCCTTCTGCTGGATTTGCTAAAGAGGCTTGGGTACAGTCCTGGATCATACACACCTTCATCGGGAGAACCTGCCTCAGAATGAAACCAATACAGAGGAAAGCAGAGCTGAGAATGAACATTCGCAACTTCCTGGCAACATTCCTCTTTGTAATGTGTTAATTACTGAAGCCAATACATTATCTGTTAAAGCTGGTTTGAATAGGGCTTTCTGTTCATTGAAATCAAAGCAGTCATAACTAATACAGTCCCATAAAGCTTAGCAGAGTGCCTGGTACAAAAGAGGTTGCTCATGAAGTAATGATGAATGAATTTCAAACAACGTGGCAACATGATTAATATTATTTGCTAAGTTCATCTGTACAGATCTGGCTTGATTGTGTATTAAAAGATGAAGAGTATACTTAAAGTAAGCATTCCATAGGCTTTGGTTGGCTGAATGAATAAAAAACTCATCCATTGCCATTACTTTCTATCCTTAGCTTTGACTATTCTTCAGTGACATAACTGGGACCATATAAACACGTGGAGACCACAAGTCTAAAGTCATGATGAGCCACAGTTACAAATCAAGTCTGTGGGCCACTCACTCTGGGGTGATACAAAGGAATAAGGAAAATCTATATTTGATGATATGGAAGTACATCTAGACACATTAAGAAGGAAATTTCAAAACAATAATTATAGTAAGATTCCATTTTCATTGAAAACAAAATCTCCCAAATAAAACTGTGGGTTTCTCTGTGAACATAATGAGTGCATAAATCAAAGAACAAAGTCTGGAAGGCCACTCATGAAACACTACCATTGGGCACCTCTGGGGAGGGAGTGGTATTAGGTTGGGGCGGCCACAGAAATGTCTTTTCTCTCTGTTGTTTCCATTTTTTATGTAAGGATAACATAATTATGGGTCACTTGTGTAATTTAAAGTGGTTTGTAGGTGCTCCTGGGTGGCTCAGTTGGTTAAGCTTCTGACTTGATTTTTGGCCCAGGTTATGATCTCAGGGTCGTGAGATTGAGCCTTGTGTCGGGCTCCACTCTCAACGTGGAGTCTGCTTAAGATCCTCTCTCTCCCTTTTCTTCTGCCCCTTCCCTCCGTCCCTCCCCCCCTCCCCCCCTCCTCACTCTCTAAAAAAAAAAGATTAAAATAATACTCTTTTGTAATGAAAAAATAATAAAACAACTGTGACAGAAGGTGGAATATTTCCTTTTAATCTGTTTTCTCCCCTGAGGTGTCTGTCAGTATTCTCAGGGAAACTGAAGATAGCAGGGCTGTGCCCATGATGCTCTGCTGAGCTCATGACATTGTGCCCATATGCTCTGCTGTGCCCATGATGCTGTGCCCATGATATATTGCTGTGACCATGATACTATGTCCATGATGCTCTGCTGTGCCCATGATACTCACTGTGCCCGTGATGCTCTGCTGTGCCCGTGATGCCATACTGTACCCTCTCTACCTTGCCATGTTTGTGAGGCCATGCCCTTTCCCTGGACCTCTGTAGTTCTGGCTGCTCCAAGAGCCAAGGAGATTCCACCCCATATAAAACCCTCCTGGGGTGGCCTACTGACCTGGATTCTCTTCTCAGTATCCTGACTCCAACTGCCTTTGCTGCCAAACTACACACGGCCAGGATGATTTCTCCCACAAATGGGAGAGGGAATCAGAGCATCTCACAGTCAGGGCAGAGGCCCCCAGGGGAGAAGCCCATCCAATGAACATTTGGGTTGGCCAATCAGTCTATGTCTGTTGTGCAGAAAGGGAATCTGAGTCTTAGTGGGAAGAGATTCCTCTGAAAGTGAGTTTCTTGCCAGAGGGAGACTGACCTGTCTCCCAGTTCAGAGCTCAGTTTAGGGAGTGTGCCAAAATTTCCACTGTCATAGCTCTCCTTTATGCAGAGATCTTGTCTCCAAAATGTCCCCGTCACAATGCACATCTGGTACTTAAAGAACACATTCAGCACTTGGCAACCTAGTTTCCCAGAGGAGCTGGGTTTTTGTGTAGAAAGCAGATAGCTAGTTACATTTTATTTATTGTAAAAACAAAATTGCAACAGCAGAAATGAAAATATTAAAATCAATGATTTCTGCCAACCTAATCCTGTTTCATGTGTTCAGATTTCTTATGTCCCTCTAATATATAGATTTTACATGTGCATTTCTGCATAGAGCTATAAGCATTTCATAAACATTTTTATAACCTTGTTTCACTTAATATTATACACTTTCCCCCATACATTTTCCATATGGCCTTCTTCTGCCTTCTGCAGAGCATTTCATCATGTAAATAAACTGTATGTACATAAATGCCTCTTCAGCGTTGTTATAAAATATTTCAAACATACAGAAAAGCATAGGAACAATACACTGTGCAGGTTTAACCAACACTGACACTTTAAAAGTATATTTTGAGATTTTTTTCAAGAAAATAAACCATTACAGGAATAATTGGAGCTCTCTTCTATGCAATGGACTCTAATCTCCCAAGACAAGCTACAGAAACTGCAAGGCCCAGTGCAAAGTGAAAATGCAGGGACTTTTATTCAAAAATCATAATGAATTTTGAGACTGTGGCAGCGGAGCATTCAGCCAAGCACGGAGTCTCTCTAAGCAAGTGGCACAGTGTGACTGCATGTGTCGCACACTCCTGAACCCAGCCTCGATGCCCCCTCTCCTGTCACTTTCCTAAAAGCGGTCTGTGTCTTTGCTGTCCCATGTTTATGCTCTTACTTCATATACACGTATTGACCAATATTATGGAGTATTATTTGATGTACTTCAAAATACTATGTAAGCAGCATCAGACTCTATCCTTAGGCTGCTTGTCTCCCTTATTGTTTTTGTGATTAATCTGTGTGGATTCATGAAGACGTTATTGATTTTCACTATCGTCTAATACTCCATTATGTGATCTCACCACCGTTCATTTTTCTAGAGACCTTCTCTTTTTACCATGATTACCAATGCTGCAGTGAGCATCCTTGACCACAGGTCTCCGTGCATGGGTGAGCTTTTGTCTACTCTTGGTGATGGCGATGTGGAATTGAGTAGACCCCCCCAAAACCCTTCTTGGGAGACTTCCCTCTGAGTTGCCTATCCTTTAAGACCCATCACCCACTGAAGCCAGAAACTGGGTATCCTATAATTTCCTCATCATTTCCTACCTATGACCAAAGCCTATTGATTCCCAGTCTAAAATACGGCTTTTACCCAACCACTCCTTCATATCCCTCTTGCTACTTTCATTGCCTTGGTTCAGGGCCCCAGCTCTCCCCCAGGCTCTTCTCCCGGCCCCTCTAGTCTCCAGCGTCCCTATTTGTTAAAGAACCTATTACACCCTGGGGAACTGCATGTTGACTTCTCTCCCCTGCATGTGATGGAGATCAGAGCTGTGAGTTATACAAGAACAAAGACTGTATCATGGTTCCCATTTGTGGGCCTGTAGCACAGTTCCTGGCCCCTGGCAGCTTCTAAAAATATCTGTTGAATCAAAGTATATGTAAATACCTTGCTGTAGTTTTCCCAGCTTTTGAATCAGACCCCTGGCTGATTCAAAATTCCCAGAAAGACCCCTATTCATGACTTAGGATAATGAATATAACACACAAAGTCCTTCGTAAGTGAGCTTGATCCTCACAAAATTCTACATCAGGCAAGATAGAAAGGATGATCCTCACCAAGGGGTCATTTTCACAAGGTCCCAAAGCCAATAAGTGACAGAGTGTAAAGAACAGGTCCTTGGGTCTTACCATCTGCTTGCCTTATTTGAGAGGGATACTAAATTTAGATGGTGCCCTTTAGTGTTGGGTGGCTGCCTCTTTAAATGTTGCTGTTCTGCTATACATATAACAAGCTGGTAGAATTTACAGCTCTGTAAAAACAAAACAAAACAAAGTAACCTTCACATTTATGAGCCTTTGTTTCAACATCTAGCAAATGGGCGTAAGGATCTTTTCACTCTGTGGGCAGATGAGGAGGAAGCACATTTTTATCCCTCCCTTGATCCGTGGTTCCTATGCTTGATGCCCATTTATGAGACTGAGGAGGGTGAATGAAATACAGCCCTTGCACATGGAAGAGACAGCAGTAGCTGACAATACATTGGCTGTTTAATGCCCCACACTGGTTGACCTGGAAGCCCTTTAATCATTGTAACATACAAAAAGAGGTCTGGGCACCTGAGTGGCTCAGTTGGTTTAGCAACTGCCTTCGGCTCAGGTCATGATCCTGGAGTCTGGAGATTGAGTCCCGCATTGGGATCCCAGCTCCATGGGGAGCCTGCTTCTCCCTCTGAACGTCTCGACCCCTCTCATGTTCTCTCCCACTGTCTGTTTGTCAAATAAATAAATAAAATCTTTTTTTGAAAAAAGATTTTATTTATTTATTTGACAGACAGAGATCACAAGTAGGCAAAGAGGCAGGCAGAGAGGAGGAAGCAGGCTCCCTGCCAAGCAGAGAGCCCGATGCGATGCGGGGCTTGATCCCAGGACCCTGGGATCATGACCTGAGCTGAAGGCAGAGGCTTTTTTTTTTTTTTTAAAGATTTTATTTATTTATTTGACAGAAAGAGAGAGAGAGAGAGAGAGATCACAAGTAGGCAGAGAGGCAGGCAGACTCTCTGCTGAGCAGAGAGCCTGATGTGGGACTCGATCCCAGGACCCTGAGATCATGACCTGAGCTGAAGGCAGCGGCTTAACCCACTGAGCCACCCAGGCGCCCCTGAAGGCAGAGGCTTTAACCCACTGAGCCACCCAGGTGCCCCTCAAATAAATAAATAAAATCTTTAAAAAAAAAAAAAAAGAAAGAAAGAAAGAAAGAGAGGTCTGCTAAACCTAGCCCCAAAATGTACTGGCGAGTTCACAGGCTACCCCTCCAGGAAGAAGAGGGCATTGACTAATGATGGAAATGCCTTGCTTATGATGGATTTTTAAGTGGGAAAAACCCGCACCCCCAGCTCTGAGACCTGAGAATGACACCATCTGGGTGAGGTCTTTATAAGCCCCAAGGAGAAACCCCTGGGACACAACACACAGTCCGAAGCCCTGGCTTCCAGTCCCAGCTCTGCCACTGAAGGGCTCTGTGGCCTTGGCCACGTTCTCGTACCTGTACGGTGAAGCAGCTGGCTAAGGCTCTCCACTGCCCCGCCACAGCTCTAAAGTTCTGTGTTCAGTGAAAGGTGGAGATGATTCTCAGAATTAACAATACAAAGCAGGTGCCTTTTTAGTTCCTGTTGGCTTGAGTTTCGGCCTCCTGGACAGAAACTGGGAAACAGGTGTGTTTCTAATTCCCTGGCCTGGCTCATAGAATCAGAGTTGTGGGTGGCTGGCAGGAAACCTCAGTGATTATCAAGACCCACATCCTAGCTCCCTTGCTCTTTCAAAAAAAATTCACTACGCACTCATCATGAATAGAATACAGCCAAGTTCACTGATTTATCCATGGTGCCTAGCACAGCGCCTGGCACATTAAATATCGGTTGAGTGTTGGGCAGTTTCTTGCAGGAAAGTTATCTAGGAGAGCCTCTTAAATGCAGATTCCTGGGTCCATGGCAGACCTACTGTATTGTAATCTCCAGTAACAGAGCTCAGGTGACTGTCATGCCCTCCAGAATTTGAGACATGGTTATAGTGTCTGAATAAAGCATTCTTCTACTATCACAAGGGAGAAAATGCTGATGTTTTTAATTTGGTGTGTTTGTCAGTAGTGACTGTAATAGTCAAGAGAAAAAGGTTCATTTTGGTGGAGCCATTTCTGTGGAGCCTGGACGAACCTAGGCTTTGCCTGGTGTGTGTGCAAGGCAAACTTTCACTTATCTCGGGAGAGGCAGGGCCAATAAAAAGGCAGAGCAGATAGGAGTGAGCCACATGAAGTCCAAGTTTGGCATTATTATTGCCCTTCATTTGGAAGTCATAAAATAAGAAATGTGCCACTGTTCCAGCTTCTTGGGAGTGGTTAGCTGCTGCTGCTGGTGGTGGGGGGGTGTTTCTCAATTCCTTTCAAGGGTCTGTGGCTCGGACCAGATACAGACTTGGGTTTAGATCTCAGCTGTGTCCCTAACCTCTTGGTCTTGGGCCGATCACTTCAGTCCCTCGTAAGCTTTAGGTTCCTCTGCTGGAAACTGGACCTGAGAAGGCGGGCTCCTCAGGGCTGTTGGAAATTAGCGAGGCCATACACACTTAGGCACCTTGCACCTGTGCAGTGTGGAAAAGCTCGGTTCGGTTGATACGCATAAACGACACTGTATTTGGGCTGGAGGGTGTAGTAGAGGTTCATTTAGCTCGGCTCTTTTGATTTAAAGGGAAACAGCCTCCTTTGCTTAAAGGAAACAGCCTGACAGAGGGCAAGGGAGCTGCACAAGATCACGCCTAGTTCCTTAGGCTTCTGGAGGGCTTCTATATTCAATGAAGAACTTGGCATTCCTCTGTGGACCAGAGAGGGTGAGGAGGCTGAACTCTGTAGGTGGCCTCTGATGAAAGCATTTTGAAATACTTTTGAAAAGAAAGTGACATTATCTCAGGTGGGGCGCCCATGACCCGAGTCGCTTGCCAGCCAGAAGCCCGTTCTGAGGACACAGGGAATGGTGAGAAAGTCCCTGAAGCCGATCCATTTGCAGCTGTTCCTTCAACACCAGAGTTTTAAAGACAAAAGCTGCTCTAGGTGAGCGCTGTTGAGGCCTTCCCTGGGAGGCCTTGTCTGGTACAGCAGCTCTGCAAGGCCAAGGCCTTGGGGACTCTCCAGGTCTGGCTTCTCAGCTAAAAGGGGCTCAGTACTAGTCATGGGTCGTGCTGGATCTGGTAGGGACATCTCAGGAAACTGGCCTGCAGGGCTCTGACTGGGGTCCATGGGCAATAGCAGCAAAGCCCGTTGTGCTAATGGTGATGACCTTGGTGATGGTGGTGATGATGATGAGGGGTAAGGAACTCTCCTAGTCGCCAGGGGCAGGGCGACTTGTTTTATGTGCACAGATTCTGGCCACCCTCATAGGAACCCTACAGGGAAGAAACTGTGGCCCAGAGAGGTTAAGCAAATAGCCAAGGACACATTCTGAGGGAGCACCAAGATTCAAATCTGGACCTACTGGAGGTAGGTAGCCAAGGCAGCCCACAGCCCGTGAGTGCTGGAAGAAAGGAAAGGACCACTGGCCAGTTCCTTCAAGGGACATGCATGTTACCCTCATTTTTATAGACAAGGAAACAGAGGAACAGGGTTTAGCTCTTTTTTCCGTGAGGTCAGGCACTGGGCCAAGCATTTTGCATATATTACCTATTCAATCATCATAACATCCCTATGAAATAAGTATGATCCTCAGTGATGCAGATGAGGAAATCAAGGCCTGAAACTAGATGACTCGCAAAGGTTCAAAATTGGGCAATCTGATCAGGGGGCCCATGCTCTTGACTTCTTGAGTTGCCCAATATGGAGACAAGATATAGCAGGGCTGGCCCCGGATCCAGGACGCCTGACTTCCATGCTACTGGTCCAAGGCTAGATGGAGGCTGTTGGGAATCATTGTTCCTTAAAAGCCCGCTGGCCTAAAGCCCAAAGAGTGAAATCACGCCCTGCGGTTCTGGGAACCTGAGACTGGAAAAGAAGGAAGTTCTTGCTCTGGTGTTCAAGTCTGAGCAGGTGGACTGAGGACTCTCTCCGTTTCCTCCTCTGCTGGGAGGGAGCCCACGCAGGGTGGGCCGGTTGGGGCAGCCCTCCAGAGTGCGAGAGGGGAGGAGAGCTGGAGGCAGGCGTGCCCAATGAAACCAGCCTAAATCTTCCCGCCTTTAAGCCTTTATTCAGGCGGTGCCCTCATCTGCTGCCTGGCAAACAAACAGGAGGGCATGATGGTGAGAGTTCAAGGTTGCAGTCAGGAGTCTGGTCCTGGCACCACTGACTCTGGGCAGTTTTCTTATCTGTTCAGTGTGGGTGCCGGTGGTGGGGAATCCTAATCCTCTGGGTTTTACAGTTAGCACAGTATTTATTAAGCACCTGCTATGTGCCAGGCACTCGAAACACAGAAAATGCAAAGCAGATTCAGTCCCTGCTTTCAGGGGTCTTAGAGTCTAGTAAGATCTAATCTTCATGGGAACAAATGTAAAATGGCAGCTGTGGCCTGTGTTTTAAGGGAAAGGCCTGCAGAGCTAAGGGAGCCCATGACAGCGGGGGTTGACGGTCTGAGTGGCAGTGGGGAAGGATACGCTGAAGATGTGGTTACTAAGTGAATGGGCCCTGCACAGGCGACAGCATTCTGTGTGTGTAAGCTCGTTGTGAGATGGTTCATCCAAGGAACTGGGAGGCCAGGGGGCCTGGGGAAGCCTGGGCACCTCAAGGCATTGTGGGCCACGGTAAAAGAAGTCAATGAAGTTTGGTGGGGTGGGGGGAAACGGGACGGTAGGAGAGTGAAGGAAAACTCGAGGGAGACTGTCAAACTTAACAGAATATGAATCAATGTGTCCTTCGAAGTAAAGAAAAAAAAGGCCACCCCCTCTTTGAGCCTTCCCTGATTTCTCCACCTTTGACCTATGGTATTCCTCCCTCTCCCTCTTGCACCTCAGGTAGAGAAACTGGAATTGCGAGGGCAGTCAGACCTGAGCTTTGTCTTCCTGCCATTGCCATGCACCGTGACTTCACACAAAGTCTACCTTCTCGGGCCTCAGTTTCCCCAGCTGTGCAGAAGCAGGTTGTCTCAAAGGACCCGCCCAGCGCTAACGCAACGTGATTCGCTCCGGCAGGAGCAGGGGGCTGCCCGCATTGCTGCGCAGGCACCGGCTGCTGGCTGGGGCATCGTCACCCGGCTGCGGGTGCTTTCCTCCCGGCCGTGGGCTGCGGGCGAGTATCTCGGAGCCAGACGTGGCGCAGGAAAGTGGGGGCGCGACCCCCGGCTCGCGCCGGCACCGCGCGGCCCCGCCCCCGCAGGCAGCGGCCCTGCGGCAGCCGGGGCCTGAGCTCCGCCCTCCGCCTCCCGCCCGCCTCGCTCCCTCCTCCCGCCTCCCTCCCTCGCTCGCTCGCTCCCTCCCCCCGGCCGGCTCGGCGCTGACTCCGCCGCACGCTGCAGCCGCGGCTGGAAGATGGCGGGGAACGACTGCGGCGCGCTGCTGGACGAAGAGCTCTCCTCCTTCTTCCTCAACTATCTCGCGGACACGCAGGTATGGCCAGCAGGGGCCGTGGGCCCCAGGCCAGGGGTGCTGAGCTGCGGGGGCTGCCGCCGCAGTCGCGGAGGGCGGGAGGCAGCGGTGGGCGTATTGGGGGGAACGGGGGTGCTCGCTGCAGAGCCCCCCTTCCATGCGCCCTGCGATGCTCTGTTACGGAGGCAGGGAGTCGGAGCCCCCCCACCCCCGCCCCCAGCACCGCGCGAGCCGGAACGTGGGGGGCGCTACGGCCGCCGGGGAGGGTCTAGCCTCGATCGCTTGGAGTCCGCTCCCCCCCGCCGGCAGAGGTGGGGGGTACGGCGTTTCCTTGGGGAGGTGGAGCAGCGCCAAGGTTTGGGGGACCCTGAGGCTGGCTCTGGGTGCTGGAGGCGCGCCCTCAGACTCCCGGCACTTGCTGCCGTACTTTCACGTGGACTTGGGGCCCGGGCTCAGGCGCCTGTCCCCGTCCCCGGAGTGCCGTGGTCCTCGGGTCTCCCGTGCCCCGCGTGCTGCTGCTGGCCCCCCGCGGCTCCCCGTCGGCGCCCGCAGCGCAGAGTTTCCTGCCAGTTGCCCGCTAAGGGCTTAGGGGGCTGCGGGGCACGTGGACATGCCGGCGGAGATAGCACCTTCCTGGTTTCGCTACCGGCGGAGCCCCCCGGGAGGAAAGCACGGCAGGATGGGGGTGAAAAGACTGTCTGGGGGCGCCTGGGTCCCCCTGCGGCGCGCGGCCCCGGTGCGCGCTCGGCGATGCTGGGGGAAGGGAACGCGAGGCGGCGTCCCGGGCTCTGGCTGCGCCTGGGAGCCCCACCGGCGACACGCGCGTGACAGGAGAGGGTGCTCTGGTGTGCCGGGGCGGGTGTGTGTGTGTTTGCGAGGGCGCCGATGACTTAGAGACGGGGTGGGGGGGCTGCTGCTGGGACAAGCCGCCACCGAAAATGCTCGCACTAGGCGTGCGCGCCCCCCACCCCTTTCTTGCTTTTCCCCACCCCATGCCTGTTGCAAGCATAAAGTTTGGCCCTTTAGTTAGGTTTTTTTTCTCTGGGCGCCTGGCTGCGGGTGGCCGGGAAGCTGGAGATGCGGCGGAGGCGAGAAGGAGACCCCGGATGCGGGCGCACCGCTGAGCGCGGAGAGGGGCCGCCGGGCAGAACCGGGTGCGGCTCGCGAGGGCTGGTTTGGTACCTGGAGTCTGAGCGCCGGTGCCGGCTCGTTTTGCATAACACTGGAAGGGAGGGGGAAGGCGGAGGGGGGGCGGGCGGTGGGAGGAGAGAGAGGGAAACTTTGCTTCTTGTTATAATCTGCCTGTCTTTGGGCGGCAGCAGCTGTCATGGGACCGGGTGGGCGGGGAGAGGCTTGCAAGCTGACTCCTAGCCGTGAGACGCGACTTGGAGGGGACGCAGCAAGCCGAGACGTTCAGCTCCGGGCGGCGACTCCCGGCTGGCGGCTGGGACGGCGCGGCGCGGCGTGGCGGGTGTCGCGGAGAGGAAGCCCGCCACGCGCTGGAGAGGGCCGGCCCTCGCTCGCTGCAGACATCCATGCGTCAGGGAGCCGCGGGGCCTCGTGGTCGGTGGCGGGCGTGCTGGGGTGGTTTTGGGGCGGGGGCCGAAGGGGTGGTGGCGTGTGATCGCGCAGGCTTCGGGCCGGGTGGGGGGGTAGTGTGTGATGGGCGGTCTGCGCGCGCGGGTGTGTGTGTTTGTGTGCACACGCCGCGCGCGCCAGGCGCGTACCTTTACCTCTGACGAAACTGCAGTGGAGCTCCCGCGGCGGTCACCGGGCGCCGTCGCCCGCCCCGCGCCCACGTTTGCTCGGATGGCATATCCCAGCCCCAGCACCACCACCGCCCTGCTGCCCGTCTCTCGTCCCCGCGTCCCCTGTGCCCCCAGCCCCTACCCCGGGCCGGCAGCCTGGGGCTAGACGGACTAGGTGCGGGTGGGAACGAGTTTCCCCTGGGAAAGTTCTGTCCTCAGCCCTTCCACTTGCCTGGGGGCGGGGGGGGGGGGG
>ML101763.1:21348-33660 GCA_003697995.1 Taxidea taxus jeffersonii
CCCCCCCACAACTCCACCCCCACCATTTAAAGGCAGTCGCAGCTCACCTGCACTTGAAGCTCCGCCCCTGTCCCCATCCCCACACCTGTCCTCTAGGGAGAGCCTTCGACACCCACCAAGTGTTCTGCCTCTGCCCCTCACGTGGACGGCACTACTTCCTGTCCCCCTAGGGTCTTCGTGCTTTTTCCCTACCACTCGGTTGACAGCCCTGCGAGGGCAAAGAAGTAGAATTTTTATATTGAGCTGGCTCTGTGGTTACCCATTAAGTAGATGATTTTGGGGGCAGAAGAATGTTTTAGATGATTAGATGTCAGGCTCTCTGAAGAAGAGTTCGTATGTGAAACACGTTCCTGTGGCAGATTTCCAGTACGCAGAGGAGCCCGGGGTGGGGGGCAGAATGGTGTAGTGAGTCCCCGTGCTCCCGTCACCTGGCTTCAGCCATTTTGGACGTGTGGCCACTCTTGTTCATCCACCCACACACCACGTCATGTTATCCGTGACTGTCTCGGCGTGTATTTGTGTAGAGACTTTTTAGTACTAGCACACGGTTTCTCCCAACTCGAGCCGGGAGGTTGGTTCTGTTGTCCCCATTTTGTAAGCGCGCAGGGATTGGATCCACACATAGGGTTTTGCAGCACATGAGGGTCTAACCTGGGACACTGGCCCCCGAGCTCGGGAGGCTGGCTGGAGAGGATCCGCCCTCCCCCTGCCTTTTCCAGAAGAGGGTCACTGAGGCACAGACGGAGAAGCCATCTTAGCTGGAGGAGGCCCAGGTGCCAGGCTCTCAGATCCTTTTTGTCCTAGGATCAGGACTTGGGGTGGTGGTGGGGGTAGTCTCTGCTTTGGGGGACAGACAGGTGGATAGTCTTCAGAGAGACACTGTTGCCCAGGTGACCCAGTCAGAAACCTGGGTTCACAGGACCGAGAGGAGGGGTCTGACCTGAAGCCCACAGTCTGGCGGGGCATGGGGTCTGTAGGCCCATGATGGCAGCTAGACTTCCTGGGCTTCCCACCCTTTCTTTTTTAAAAAATTTCCCCCACCCTGCCTGTTCTTCAAGGCAGAGACAGATTTGCTGCCCAGGGGTAGGGTAGGAGACCAGAGAGACTTTTACAAATGGGAGGCTAAGGTCATTGATTAATTATCCCCAAAGACCTGTAATTACTGCTCTGTCTTTTAGGTAAGAAAACAAACATTTGCTCTAATTATTTGTTTAGGTGGCTGAGAGGGCTTTGAGCCCTGTGGCCTTGGCAGAAGGCTTGTGTCTGGGGTGTCTCTCCTGGGAAATGGGACTCAGGACCCAAGTTTGGAGGGCTTCAGGCTAGTTGAGATGATGCCTTGTAAAGTGCTTAGGAATGTTCAGTCAGGAGGGGCCATTGTTAGTAAGAAAACTGACAGACACACACACACACACACACACCTCGTAGAGCCTGCCATTTATCTTCCCACTGAGCTGGAGGTCCTTGATCCTGTTGAGACCCTGAGGTTTCTCATTCAGAGTATTGTGTTTCCTCTCCCTGTGCTTCTGGGGGAGCTGAAGAGGAATCCCATCCAGCCTTAACAAGGACACAATATTGACTTTTAGAAAACCAAATCCAGTTAGATGCTACTTGAAGAGAGAAGAAGTATCAGAAAGTGGTTAAGAGCTCTCTCATCTTTGGAATTTAACTGCCAAGGATTTAAATTCAGGCGCCCACCACTTACTGGCTGAGTGACCTTGAGCAAATGTCTTAACCTCTCTGACCCCTATTGACAATGTAAACACCGAAGTAAAATTGAGCTCTGGGGGAGCTGAGTGGGCCTTGCAGACCATCTGACTCAAGTGCCCTTACCTTGAAGTGAGGAAACAGGCTGGGAACGGACCAGGATTGGCTTCAGATCACCTAGCCGATGCACAGGACCCGACTTCTAGCTCCTGTCTGCGTGGGCAGGGCTGGCTCTGGATGGCAGACACTCAGCTGTCTGGGACCCACTGTCTGGGAACTCAGCCGGGCGAGCCCTGTTCGTCTGAGATGGATGTTCCCCAGCAGCTCTGCGGCCGTGTTTTTTCCCTGTGCTTGCCTGGCAGAACACAGCCATTTAGCAGAGGGAGAGCGAGGAGATGTTAGAAACCAGGCCCTGAGCAGTTGCGGCAGCTGGCCCACGAGTGGCTCCCTGAGGTTGCCATGGCAAACAGCCTTGGCAACGTGGCTGCTGGAGCCTTTATTTCTGGTCCCAACCTCCTCCCAGGAAGAGTGGCACCCAGGACACCGGGGAGGGCCCTGTCTTGGCTCCTTGACACCGAGGATGACTGGGTCTTGGGGCTGCTGGCAATCCCGGGCTGCAGCCGCAGCAGGGGAAAATGTCTGTAGGCCCACCCTGCACGGCCTGCTGAGGGAGCTCCTAGATCTGGCATTCAAGGCCTCAAATGCCTGTCCATCCATCAGTCTATTTCTCAGCTAGTGGGAGACCATGCAACACTATCCCCTGCTGCAGGGACAGACTGATACCATATTCTTAACACGGGCTTGGGATCAGGGGCTGGCCTCAGGGTACTTGGTCTGGCCCTGAGCTAAGTTATTCACATAAATTATTCACAGTCACATGTCATCTTCAAGGAACCCCACGAGGTAGTCCCCACTCTTTTCTCCATCTCACAGTTGAGTAGGTTGAGGCTAACTCTGGAGCTCGTGCTCTTGTGCCATTCTGCAGTTCCTTCCCTGTACTAGGGGGCCACTAGGACTCCTTCCACAAGGTATCTGTCTCCTCTCCCCACCCCTTCCTGGCCCAGCACCGCTGCCTCTTCTCATTACCCCTCTTGCAGGTGGGCCCTTTCTGCTCTGCGATCCCGCAGTCTGTTAGAGACCTCTCGTGTGCTCTCCCTGTGTACTCCGTCCCCCTGCTGAGTTTAGACCTGCCCTCCCACCACTACAAAGGATAGACAGGGAAGCTGGCCCAAGGGGAGAGCTTTGACCACCCTGGTCAGGACTTTGCACCTGGCAGGCAGTGAGGAATCAGCTAAGGTTTTCATTAATATCGTTATTAATTGCAGTACTCATGGAAGACAGCTTACGTTCCATGACTGCTTGGTATGTGCCAGGTGCGAGGCTGCTGCCTTTGGGGGTTCATCTTGTTAAGTCCTTAGGTTGAATCCATCCGGTGAGGTTGGAACTATGACAAACCAAAAATGAGTGACTTGCCCCACATCCCTCAGGCAGAGAGTGGCAGGCTGGGACTTGAGCCTTAGGGCACTGTCTTAACCTCTTTGAGCACTCAGTCTTAACCACTGCAGTGTGGTTAATCCTGCTCAGCCCAAAGAAGGGGCTGGAGTAGGGGGCATGGGTGACATCTGCACTTGGCCTCAGTTGGGGCGCTAGGCGGAAGCAATGTCGGATGTGGGAGAGAAGGCATGGAGTGCAGGGGGCTCTGCAGCACCCCTACGGTTGAGGTAGAGTTATAGGAGAGGAGTCGCTCTGGGGGAGGATTTGTGTGGGGAGTAGACATTTACTCATTTAGGGCCCGCTGTGTTCCAGGTTTGTCCCAACCCCTGGCCTTCCCCAGAGCCTTGGTAAATGTGAAACTCTGGTCCCAGCTTGCGATAACCTTTGTTTATGGGTTTATTCTTGACTGTTCTCTCTTCTACCCACTAAGGACCGGAGATTGCTAAGGAAAGGGACCTCATCCATCTGGGTCGCCATCAGATCCCCCCACGCCCCGGCTTAACGGTTGCAGGTACACTGTAGGCCCCCAGGAAATATTGGTCGACTGACTCTCTGAATGAACAAAATGCTATTTGCTCTTTCAGGAAGTTCGCCAACCGTTTGCTTGGCCCCAGAGGCCTTTTCTCTGCTTGCAACTGTGCTAGGACTTGTGGGTGAGGGGAGTTGGGGGGATGGTTTTGTACCAGTCCCCACAAGGGGCCTACTGCCCTCGTCTCCAAGATAAGCCTTGCACACAAAGAAATCAAAGGCAAATATTTTTTGGAGCCTCCAGAACCCCCTATCAGAACATGCCTCCTGGGGACAGGTCTTTGCAGAATGGTAAACGCTGCTAGGAATCCAGTCTGTTCCCAGGCATTGCTCTGGTCCACCTGGGGAAAGCCTCAGAGTCTTAGAACCTGCAGGGAGGTGTCTGGTCAAATTGTTCCACACCTTCCAAGGAGATTGAAACCAGCACCTTACACTGGGCCTCCTGTCCCTTGCCCATCTGCTTATTCCAGAGGGCCTGGGGTGGCGGGCCTCCACTCCTGAGGAAGAAAGGAAGAAATGCGGGGAGGTAAAGGATGGAGGGCACACTTGGGGACCAGTGACCACACTCTGTGCCCAAGAGGATTAACACAATGTCATATCAATCTCGCCTTGCTCAGAAACCACTCAAGAACCCTATTCTATATAATATCACTCCTCACCCTTCCTACTTAGGGCCAACTCACTCTTAGCTTACACATAGTTCCTACAGGCTTGGCGGTCCTGTCCACACCTCATGACTTCAGGAGCAGTAAGCCGGTTCTGTTACTGTGTGTCCGGGCAGGCATGGGATGGGCGGGGGGTGAGGGGGTTCAGTTCTGCCAGAGGCAGAAACACGTGGACTGTAGCACTGGGGGGCAAGGAGGCCCCTTGTTGCTAAATATCCCGTATGAAGTTACAAAGCTCATGGGTCATAGAGACAGGGTCATCCTCAAGGACAGGTACATTCTGTTCAGTGTTCTCTTTTGGAGGAAGCAGGGGAAAGTGAAATAGATTTTGGTGTTACCATCTACAACAGGAAGTTCCAGAATTATCTACAAACTTTGCTTCCTGTGAGCATAAGTTATTCCCCACCCCCCCATAATGCCAGGTGAATAAGGAGTTGGTCTAGCCATAAAAGCTTCTTTGAAAGTTAATGTCGTCTTTTAATGTGAGATGTTCTTTTTTGTATTTCCAGGGCTGTACGGGGTAGCAGAAGTATGTATGACTGGCTTCAAGAAGTTGTGTAGCCTTGGGGCACCTGGCTGGCTCAGTCAGTAGAGTGTGCAACTCTTGATCTCGGGTCATGAGTTTGAGCCCTACGTTGGGTATGGAGATCACTTAAAAATACTTAAAAATTGGGTGCTTGGGTGGCTCAGTAGGTTAAGTCTCTGCCTTCCGCCCAGGGTCCTGGGATCAAGCCCCACCTTGGGCGCTCTGCTCAGGAGGGAGCCTGCTCCCTGCCCCCCCCCCCCCCGCCTCTCTGCCTACTTGTGATCCCTGTCTGCCAAATAAATAAATAAAATCTTTAAAAAAATACTTAAAAGTAACATTTAAGAAAAAGATTATGCAGCCTTGTGATTAATGAGAACAAGCTGTCTGCTTCAAATCTTAGCTGTGTGATCCAGGAGTTAGACGGCCTCTCTGTGCTCTAGTTAGCCAGCTCCCAGGTGGGAATGCTAATACGTCCTACCTTCCAGGGTTGGTAGAACTAATCAGTGGTTCTCAACCATGAGTGCGTATCAGAATCAACTGTG
Organism: Taxidea taxus jeffersonii; assembly: GCA_003697995.1. Lineage (NCBI taxonomy): Eukaryota > Metazoa > Chordata > Mammalia > Carnivora > Mustelidae > Taxidea > Taxidea taxus. The sequence continues at coordinate 26,808 of ML101763.1, forward strand.
TAATTAAAAAAAATAATAATTATACGTCTGAAGCTGTCCCAGACTTGGTGAATGAGAATCTTTGAGAGCAGGCCCTTAAGCTTCTGTGTTTTTAGAAGACTCCCTGTCATGACACCCCTGCTTGGTCCTAAGCAATCAGATACTATTTGTAAAGTGTCTGGCATTTACTCTGTCATTCCTTCCCCTCTCTGTCCTTTCTGCTTAGGCCCACGCCACAGGGTAGCACTTAGGATACAAATGACCCAGAAGCAGATAGAAGCCCCTTTCTAATGCCTGTATAAAGCAGGGTGGCTTCCTTATCTGGCATTTCCATTTATCTTCCCATCAAATTCTGTGTCATAGGCAAGAGGAGGAGAGTATTCCCATTTTACAGATGGGGAAATGGAGCCTCAGAGAGTGATTTGATAGGATCCTGCCGCAAATCAACTTTCACATACTGCCTTTATCCCTGTATCTGTCTTCCTTGATCCCCAGCCACCTACCCACTCATGGGGCCAATTAGGGGGTGGGGAGTTGGGGAGCTGGAGGAAATCATGATTACTCTGAGAGGTGGGTGGGTTGAAAAAAGGAGAAAGGAAGGAGTTTGAGGGAGTGTAAACCATCTACAGACCCTCAGATCAGGGATCATTTGATTTATCAGGATGCTTAAAGATCAGTGTTGGTCATGGTCCCAGACCATATGGTAGTTTAGGAGAAGCAGTGGGATTTGAACCCACTTCTTCTGATGCCCAGCTCTCTGTCCTCCCAGCTGTATGTGCTGCTTCTATGGAGTGGATAGAGTGTGGCTTGAGTGATGATAAAATTAGTCTTTGAGTTAGTGTAGTGAGGCCTTCGCACATGCTGTGCCCTCTGTCAGGAATCTTCTTCCCAGGCATCATGGCTTTCTGCTCCCTTTCCCTCTAGATCTTCAGAGACATCATGTCCTCAAGAAAGGCCTTCCCTGACCCTCCAGTCCTGTCCACTTTCTATCCCGGCACCATGTTCTCTTTTCTTTAAGGCATACACCGCTCCCAGATACTTCCATGTTTATAAATTTGTACTTGTTAGTGCCCTGTCACTCTGGTGGGATGGAAGGCTCCATAAGGCCTGGATATCATCTGTCTGGTTTCCACTGTATCCCTAGCACCAGGGCCCAGCACATGATTGGCACTCACTGAGTATTTCTTGAATGAATGAATGAATGGATGGATGGATGAGTGAATTTGTACCAGCCACTTTGGTAAGCTCACTTAAGTCTCCCAACAACCCCTAGGGATAAAGCCCCATTCTTTAGGTGAGGGACCTGAGGCTCAGAGGGTGAGGTAGTGGGACTGGGGGCGGGTAGAGCTCCTTTACTGATCAAGTCCCCCCCATCTGGGGCCAGCAGATAGGTGTGACCAGGGCCCTGTCCTACAGGAGTCAAGCCAGGTGTTCTAGTGACCTCACACCACTTTCTTCCTAGGGTTGGGCAACAGCCCTTCTTTGTTCCATGGGTACGGCCATGTGTACCTGCTCAGCAGCGCCTTGGGCCTCCAACGTTCTCCAGCACTTGCTCTTTGTTCCAGTGGCGGAGGGAGTGGCTGCCTGGCATATGCTCCGTGGACCAGCCACCAGCAGGAATGTGGCGGTCTCCCACCTCGGGGGTGGGGGTGAGGTGGTCTGCACCTGGGCAGTGTAGCAGGTGGGTCTAGAGGACAATGGTGGTCTCTTGCCAGAAGCTTCTCTCCTAGAGCCACAGTTGCCCCAGATTAGTGGATCAAGTCATGGGGAGAGCAGAGTGGGCTCAGGGATGAAATGAAAAGCATGAGAGGGAGGAGGGAGGTTTAGAATCCACCCCAGAACCAGGAGAGAGGCCTCTTTTGCTCAGATGACCTCACAGTAAATTTTCAGTGATCCAGTTGCAGGACAATGAGAGAAGGAGCGGTACCAGCTGGTTCTAGGGGATGGACTCAGCCTGGGGTTTGGGTTTGGGGGTCAGCAGAAGGCAGACTTGAACAGAGGTTAGTTGAGACTACAACTTCGAGTCAGAGTCTGAGTGTAGGATCTTTAGCAGCGGAGCTACCTAGATCATGTCACTTAATCCGCCTGGGCCTCAGTTTCCTTACCTGCGCAATGGGATCAAACTAAGCATTTCAGGGGGTGGTTGGAATTAGAATGTGGTGATGTTTGAAGAGAGTGCTGGGCCTGGGTGGTGGTGGTATCAGTAGTAATGACAATCAGTGACAGATTGGTGGAGGAACCTGGAAGACCCCCTGAATTACAGATTGTAGGTTTTCATTTGATGGCTCTTTCTTTTTCTGTCAGCGCAGCAATCACTCCCTCTCTGTAGGAAGCTGGGATCGCAGATTTGCATAAGCCCTGCTCCTTGGCCTGGGGAGAACTGATCTGCAGATGGCCAGTGCGGAGGGAGTGTCCAGACAGCCTGTGTGGCAGACGGAGTGTGGAGGGGTGAGCTGGAGCTGGCTGACATGGCGGGGAAGGGCACCCCAGGGAGAGACCAGCCTGTCATGAGGCCCAGCATGTCCTGCGGCTGGTGAATGATCAGTGAGTGCCTCCGGGGAGACAGGGGCTCCCTCCCCACAAGTGGAGGATTTGAGTTGGCCAGAGGACTCCTGGGAGGATGAAGAGCATAAGGGATGGTCCAAGAGTCGGGAACAGTTAGAAGTAGGAGCTCTGAGATTTCCAGTCTGGGAAACTAGCAGGAGGCTGCTCAGGGGCATGGGGAAGGTGCCTAGGGCCTCCCAGGCAGGATGGATGAGCTGTCTCACCCTGTGGTCTGCAGGCGTTCAGGCCCTAGGCATGGAGCAGAGACACAAGGTGGAGGCATAGCTTCTCACCTGGAGTCCTGACCAGAGGCCTTTGCCCAATAAAGCTAAGGTCCCCATCTCGGTGGGGCCAGACCCCACACACCCACCCAGGTACTTGCTGGACAGGGAGAAGTTTGGTAACTTAACACAGTAAACCTTGCATAGATTTAATGATGATAATGATAGATACTGCCATACTAATAAGTATTCTTACTCCTCTTACCACTATTGATTTTTTTTTCAAAGATTTTATTTATTTATTTGACTGAGAGAGAGATCACAAGTAGGCAGAGGGGCAGGCAGAGAGAGAAAGGAGGAAGCAGGCTCCTTGCTGAGCAGAGAGCCTGATGTGGGGCTCTATCCCAGGACCCTGAGATTATGACCTAAGCTGAAGGCAGAGGCCTAACCCACTGAGCCACCCAGGTGCCCCATCACTACTGTTACCCCTTTTAGCATATTGCTGTGAAATTCTCAGTGCATTTCGCATGCATAATCCATGTCCTCAGGTTTTCGTTTCCATTTTACAGACTAAGAGCCTGAGGCCAGGGATGTTGAAATGTCTTGCCCAATAAGGTCACCATTGCAGGAACTTGGCAGGAATGTGGGACTTGTGTCCCCCACCCAAGGGGAAAGTGGACTCCGGGGACCACAAGACCCACCTGGTCGGGATGGGATGGTTTTGGAAAGGGCCTCTCAGCGCTTCCTGTCTGTGCCTTGTCTTAGACTGAGTTCCCAGGATTATTTTGAATTCTCCCTGGAGCAGAAATCCCTGGTCTTCATTCTCGGAGTTGCAACATCCTTCCGTGGTATGATTTTGCAATAGTTGCAGCTCCCCCAGAAAAGTGTAATTTACATTGATTCCTCTAAGTTAGAGTTAGGGAAGAGAGTTTGGAGAAGTTTGTATGGGTTCCTGGTTGGCTCAGTTGGTTAAGGGGCTGACTCAATCTCAGCTCAGGTCTTGATCTCCTGGTTGTGAATTCAAGCCCCATGGTGGGCTCCATGCTGGGTGTGAAGCTTACTTTAAAAAAATTCTCTATGTATATATTAAATAAGTAAAAAAATTTTTTTAATTAAAAATGATATATATACACATATATATGGGGAGAAGTTTGTAGCTGGAGATCAAATGCCATGTGACAGCATTGTACTTGGAGAAAGGTCTGGGCTCCATCCTTCTTTGCTATGTGACTTGGACCCTCTTTGGACGTGCCCATCCCTCTTTGCTATGTGACTTGGACCCTCTTGGACATGCCCGTCCCTCTTTGCTATGTGACTTGGACAAGTCTGGCCTCCTCCCCAGGCGGTGAGTTTCCCCACCTCTCCCATCTCTGCCGTGCTGTGACTCATTATTTTTCTACTGTGGGGGCTGTCTCACCCATTCTGCCAGGTACTGGAGAGAGAGGGAGAAGGTTTGTTCCTGGAGACAGATGGAGCTAGGCAACTGTCACGGTGGGCAACATGATTTCCCTACATCCAGTGAGCAAAGCCTGGTGCAGGTTCCTAACTTCTCAGGTTGTGTCCCCTTTCTGGGTGACAGGTGCTGACTTCTCTTTGAACTGCACATTGGAAGAAATGTATCATGGGATCATGTGCCTTAAGTGAGTGGGTTGGGAAGGAGGAGAAGGCGGAGGAGGAGGAACTCTAGGCAAGAGGATCCCCGATTTCCAACCTCCCCAGTGAATCACGGAACACTGGGCTAAGTCACTCATGGGGGTGGAAAGATTGGGCGAAAAATTAAGGAACTTCAGGCCAGTTTTTTTTTTTTTTTAAAGGAGCCAATTATTCAGAATCCTTTACTGATAGATTATATCTAAAATTGATTTCTTCCTTTTTTCCAGAGTACTGTTTCATCCATCTTGAATGATTTTGTAGTCTATAAAGTTGTCTTTTATCTCTCTTGGTTTCAGTTAAGAAATATTCTAGCAGGGGAGGGAAGGTGCCAGTGAGTTCTGAGATACGGTGGGGGTCTGCAGACACGGCTGTGGGTGCTCTTTGAGGCTGAGATGGCCATCTTTGGGCCCTGAGCCCTGTTGTCTTTAATGCAAGCTCTTGCCCAGCTCTACCACGAGGTCTGTAGTTATTTAAGGAAAGCTCACATCAAGTGGAAAAAGAGCGGCCACACTAACCATACCATGTGGCCAATAGGCAATTCAACACCAGAGCTACCCAACCCCCCCAGGCCCTCACCAGCTGCTGGATTTTGCAGCCGCGTGGATTAGGTGACTGCTGGCCTGACAGGCAGGGCCATATGCATGCGCGGGCAGCCTGGCCCACTTCAGCTCAGGAGAGGGGATCTGCCTACGTCCAGGGGAAGCTCTGAGCCTCACAGTGCAAGTTAATATGAAAGTTGTTTTTTTCAGGTCATAAAGGAAGCTAAAAATTGTGAGACTTAAAACATCGATTTTATGTTACTATAACTCAGATTTTTGTTTAACTGCTCCATAATTTGCTGTGAGCCTCAGAATGCTACGAAGAGCTAACTTCCTGCCTTAAAATTCCTTTTTTAATTTTATATTTTGGTGGTTGGCTTAACAACCTAAAACAGGCTGTTTTATATCTATATATTTAAATTATTTTAAAATATATATATTTATAATTTTTAAATAATGTATTTTAAAACATTTTTAAATATCATGAATTTATAAATCATTATATTAAAATACATATTTTAATGAACGTTAAAATTTTTTACTAAGAGTTTTTTTAAAGCAATATTTAAAAAATTTCTAACCTTTGGAACTAACTCGTCAGAAAAAAATAAGGTCACCGCCATCATATAATCTCTTAAGAAACAACCAGCTTTAGCAGTTCAGTGTGTTTAAATGCCTTTCAACCAAATATGAGATTATCTGTTGTAGTTACCATATAAATTGTATTTTCTTGTTCTGAATAAGCTGCAGGTGTTAATTTATTGAAACTTGAGAGAATACAAATAGGCAAAAGAAAAAAAAAAGTAATCCTAGCACCCAGAAATAACCAGTCAAAAGCAGTGCCTTTTTTTTTTTTTTCCTTTAAAGTAACATTGTAGGTTCCCACCTCCAGCCAAGCTGCCCTCTTTGGGCACACTTTCCCTGCCTTTCAGCAGGCGTTTGTGAGCCAATTTCTGCCTGTGACCTTGAGAGGGGGAGAACCTCAGCTCCAGGCCTGGTGTGACTGTCACCCACCATGTGACATCTTTCAGCCTTTCATAAATGGGAACAGTCCCTGCATTGCTGTGAAAACATACATATCATGGATTTCAAAGCTCGTTGCAAGTGGTGGAGGCAGGCCACAGCGACTGCCTTTGTTTTAACTGCAGACTGTGTCAGGTTTGGACAGTATCTGACCACCTAAGTATTCCACAGGACGGAGAGCTCTTAGATCCCAGGATTTGATCACTCCTGAGGTCTGGCTCTTGGTCCACACGACGTGTGCCGCCTCTATCTGTACATTTGTTAATATGAATAGAGCATGATTAACACCCTTGCTGGTGTAGGAAAGGTATTCCAATCCAGCCTTCCTGATTTAGAATCTGTTACTCAGCTGGGCTGTTGGAAGTGTTAACTGATCCCCCTTGTGATTCGGGCTGCAGTTGGATCCCGGGCGAGGGGAAGGGAGTGGTAGGGGTCCCTCGGAGCAGGCCCCGGGAAGATCCCATCCTTGACAAGTTCATCTCATACTTGACAAGTTTCATTTTCATTTCCACATACAGCAGTGTTCAGTGGGAAAGAGACAATAGATGTGCTTTTGTATTTCTTTTTTTTTTTTTTTTTTTTTTTGTGCTTTTGTATTTCTTTTGAAAAGGTAATGCTCAAGCCTCCTTGAGGAAATTGTCAAAGTTACAAATGGATCACTCCCGTTTTGGTGTTCCTGTGCCCTGAGGAACCCCACTACCAATTTCTAACATGTTCTTCCAGAAAGAAACCATGCAGACACCAATATACACATAGGGTCTGGCTTCCTACCTTCATTATTTTGCACCAGTGGTAGCAAGCTAAAAACATAGCTGTGCAGCTTCCTTGCTTCCATTAATTTTTTTGTTATTATTTTTAAAGGTGGTATTTATTTATTTGAAGAGAGAGAGACAG
>RCUC01130943.1:0-62183 GCA_003697995.1 Taxidea taxus jeffersonii
GGGGGAGAAGCAGACTCCCTGCTAAGTAGGGAGCCCAACACCAGGGGGCTCATCTCAGGACACTGAGATCATGACTGCAGCCAAAACCAAGAGTCAGAGGCTTAACTGACTGAGCCACCCAGGTACCCCACAAAAACTTGTTTAATAGGAATGAGGGACAATTCTTATAGGGAAGAAGAAATCAGACAGTCTTTATTTCTTGCATCCCAGTAATGTCCATATTAGCTATTAAATCCAAAGAGTACTATTTAAATAATATCCATACTAAAAATTAGATACAAAGTGTTTTCACCCACTTTGGCTAAATAATAAAGATTAAATTTTTATTGAGATTGATATAGCATTTTATTACATTAACCTATCTTTAAAGAACTGCACCGAATCTGTATTTGGAAAATACAGTGAGTCACGCTCATACTCCAAAGTCCTTACCATGAAAATATCTCTTTAATGAAGATTCCTAAGCCTTTCTCTACCAAAAAAACAAAGCAAAACAAAAACAAAACAAAGAATAAATACACTAATACCTCAGGGTTTTTCAACATAAGCGAACGAATATATTAATATTCAGATGGTATGATTTTTAAAATTTGAGAGCACCAGACCTGCAGCTTACAATGCGAGGATAGCTGAAGAAACTTGTCATGTGCCAAAATATGACCTTTCACCAAGAATTCTGCTTCTGTGGCTCAGCCCTTAGACACCCAGCAAAAAGGATGGGCTTTAGCTTTCAAGCTTACCTTCCTCAGGGACTACTGACCTCCTGTGTCGGCACTTCCAAATCTTGGGAACTGACACTGGTTGTCCATGTCTCAGCTTATAGTAGTAGCATGCACCCATGGTGCCAAAGGGTGGGGAGCCTGCGGCAAACATGATGGATTCTCAGGACAGCTTGAGAAGAAGGAACGCGTGGAGGACGTATTTCCCCGGCTCCATCACAGGAGCCAACTGGTACAGTGCCACCTGGGAAGAGACTCCACCACGCATTAATGAGTCAACCTTCCGGAAGCATGGTGGGCCAGACAGGTTTCACCACTTTACAATCCTATGAATGTCAATGCTTTGGAAAAAAGGACAATATTCTGTAAGAGCTTCTTTCATTGTCTTCTTTCAGGGAATGGGAAAAGTGATCACTTTGCTTTTCCAAAGAGGTTTTCCATTAAATACAGAAACTTAAACATTTTTTTAACCTTCATGTTTTGAATCATCTCTCAAAACCAAGTATATCCGTCTTCAAAATGTGTTCAGGGGGTGGGGGTGGTGTGTGCCTGGGTGGCTCAGTTGTTAAGCATTAAGAGTCTGCCTTCCCAGTGTCCTGGGATGGAGCCCGCTTCAGGCTCTCACCTCAGCAGGGAGTTCTTCTGCCTCTCCCACTCCCCTTGTTTGTGTTCCCTTTCTTACTGTATCTCTCTGTGTTGAATAAATAAATAAAATCTTTTAAAAAATATGTTAGGGTATTTTGTTTCCAGATTTTGAAAGCCAATTTTCTTCCTTGCCCTTTCAAGATGACCTCCATCACTATATTCATTCTTGGATATAAACTTGGACTGTGAAAAAGCCACTGTATAATTACCTTAATGAGACTTTGTGTTTATATTACATCTTTTATCTAAAGAGCTCAAAGCATTTTGCTAACATGATCTTATTAAGCTTCACAACACCCCACTCAAGAATGTGATGGTAAGGGTTATTACTATCAATTTTAATAGGTGGGGAAACTGAGAGATTAGCGATTAAATGACTCAATTTGAGGTCACAATGCTAGCTGAAGGCACATTTTGATTCAGGACTCTGGCCTCTCTTGCCAAGGACATACCAAACTGACCAAAGAGAGCTTCATGCTGAAATGGGACTTCGTTTTCAACTTCTCAGGAAAAAAAAAAAAATCCATTCTTTGGCTCTAAGGCTTCAAAAGACAAAATCAGGGAAATAAAAATTATTTTATGTTCTCAAATACATGTGCTAAAGATAGCAGATGTGTTCACTCAAGTCACTTTAGCCCCCTCCTTACTCTTTCCAAAGGCCACCACAATTTACCCATCAACAGATCAGGCCAGACGGTGTTCATGCTGTCTGTATTAGAATGGCTAGCCAGTGGAATTTTTCCCATGCAACAGGAGGAATTATCACTCCTGTGATTACCAGATTATCACTGCTGGTAATCTTATGCATGTTCATTGTAAGATAGTCAAACAATATGGAAGCATACAGTGCAAAAGTGAAAAAAAACCTCCTGTCACCACCCCTTGAGGTAACCACTGTTACATGTGGGGATGGATGAATGCACACATGTAGTGACACCAGACAATATTTTATAGCTTATTCTGATTGCCTTTTCCTTTTCCAATATTTTTTGGTCAATACCTTTTGTCAGTTCACATATATCTATATCTGTCTATACATATATATACAACATTCTTTTAACTGATTACATACCCATTTTTATGGATATGTGCATAAGAATATACAGAAATTTATTTTACCCAATCCCCTTTCATTGGACATCTGGGCATTTCCTTTTTCCCCCTCTCTCATGAACTACAGTAAATATCCTTGTATGTTTAGCTTTATGTGTTCTCAAATATTTCTTTTGGATTGACTTCTCATTTTTTACATGCTCTAAGACACATGCTTATGAAAATCTACCTGTTAATCTATGAACTGAGCTGCTGATTGAATTGTATTCAATCAGCTGTAGCTCTGGATAGAAAATCAGTTCCCCTCTGTCTTCCTATCTCTGACTGGCAGAGGCTTTGGACTTATGCGCAGGATACTAGCCTGCCTTTATCCGTATGCCCCACAAATGTGAACTAGAAAGCGCTCCACATGGGACACAGGAAAGATGGCTAAATGATGTGATAAATCAATAGCCACCGATGACACATAGCCCAATTTCCCCAATGCCTTATTTCAACAGAAAAATTAAATCTTGGCCTTTTACCAATAGCCAGAATGGTAAGTCCATGTTTTGGAGCAAAAAATGTTTTAGGAGTAAGACTTTGATCATATGCCTAAGTCTGAGTTCAAGGATCATAATGACTCCTTTGCACCTCTGCTTCCTGAGAACACTTGGGAGACTCAGTGTCATAGTCAGTGCAACGGCATTATCCTTTACAGTTTTTTGGAGCGTGTATAAATTGAGAGCTCCAAAGGAGTGCCTTCTTCTCTCACTGTTAGTGGGCTTTGCCCTCGTGTCACATTTATGTTCACATGGATATCCTGTGCTGATTACCTTACTTTGCACTAAAGTACATGGTTGACAAGCATTGCTTTTCTACTTTAAAAACTAAGGAAGGGAAAGAAAGCCAGACTTAGAGCCACAGCAAGAGAAGGCTAGACATAACTAGCTCCCATTGCTGTTGTTTCTATTAATTTATCCATTTGTTCACTTATCAGATATGTACTGCAAGCAAACAAGGTGAATACCATACAGTTCTTGCTTCAAGGGGCTGACAGTACAGTCAGGGCCACAGACAAAGAAAATAGGCAAATGAAGAGTGATAATCTGGAAGTGTAAGAAAGGGTTCCTGGAGACTTTTATAGCCAATTATACAGAGAAATGAGCAGAGAAAAGCAAACACTTTGCCAAGAACGAAGTGCAATGCTTTTGGTCATGGGACACCTAAAAGACTTTGAAAATCTTCACCAAAAAAGCAAGTAAGCTGAGAAGGCTTATTCTTAATCATTCTTGACATATCCCGATTCCCTTTGTCTCTATCCCACCTTAAAACATTATGTTTGCTAAGTTCAAGTAACCAAGTCCCTGTGTTCTTCCAGAAGAAAGATTTTTAAAATTCAGTTATTTATTAACAGTTTTCTTCCAAAAAGTACATGCCATAGTGGGAAGGTAAAGTAGTTCAGAATAGGTTTTACATTCATTTTAGACTATGCACATTAGGTTCATTCTTTAAATGCTATGCCACAGCAGTTTCATGTATGCCTTCTAGGCATCCTGAGAGTATAAAACACAGCAGGATAAATAATAGGATATGTCCTGACATCACCCTCTAATATTAGAATCTAACAGTCACTGATGACATATACAATGTGAGAAAGAGAAACCTTAATGTCTATGTCAAATCCTTAAGCGCTGAACTGACCCATGCTGGCCTGTCCCACTCTAAGTATGCCCCTCTAAAGAGTGAAGAATTAGGGTCTTTGTTCTGATGGCTGCCGTCATCTTGCTATGTAATCTAAAAGGAGGAGGAATTTCTTATGTCTTATTTCCTATGGGTGGGGATGATAGAAGGTTGGCATAGTACCGGCTATGCAATCTTACAAAAGGAACACTAACATTTATTTAGCATATACTATGTGCCAGACATGAACCAAAAGCTTTACAGATGTTGCTCAAAACACCCTGTTAAATAGTTACTATCAATGTCACTTCCAAGTGATAAGATAGGCCAGGAGATGTTAAATAACATTCCTGTGCTCATGCAACTAAATGGATTTGTAGTATCTCCATAGGCTTTCAACTAAGACTCAAATTTTGGAATCATCTAGGATCCTTCCCTTTCTCTTAATGCCACATGGTTAAGCCTCGTGGATCTATGTGTATAATGTTTTCCATATCCACCCTTTTCTTTCCAGCCCCAATTTGAGTTCTTGCCAATTTCAGTCATCATCAATTGTCCTTCCTTCTTCTAATCTCTCACCACCATTCATTCAACCATCTGGTTGATCTTTCTGTATCATGGCTGGGATCATATCACTCCTCTGCTCAAAGGTCTTCCATGGCTTTTCATGGTTATTAAATCAGGTAAACACTCCTTCACCTGGTGTTCAAGCCCCCTACACTGTATAGCATACAGACTTGATTCAATCCAAGTTCCTTGAGTGAATACATGACATAAAACTAATGCTCACTGTATGTGGCAAGGGGTCCCCAAAGTAGTGTCATAGCATATTAAGTACCGAACATGTCTTCAAGAGACAAATAATAAGGTCTAGAATCTGTCTATCCCAGAAGTAAAAAAATTAGATCTAATATACCTGAGCTGGAGATATGGTGAGGGTATTTGGTCAAACAAAGGTAGCTATTTGATGGGATATGTGCTTTAACACAGACTTAGATATCCAAGACCAATATGGCCCTTCTATGACTCCCTACCCCATTATCAACTAATTTCTTTCTCCAGTTGGCCTTTGGCCCCACTGAGTTGTAGTTAGAACTTCTTATGTGCAAGTGACAGAAATCCAGCTAAACTGGCTTAAGCAAAATGGAAGTTATTAGCTCATATAACCAAAAAGTCCAAGGTGTAGGCATGGCTGGATCTACATACTCAAATGATAGAAGGAATCTCTCCACATCTTTCAATTCTGCTTTCCCCTTATAGAGTCAAGGTTGTCCAATATAGCTTCAGAAATATGTCCTTCGACCTTTGTAATCATAGTTACTAAGAAATTATCCCCACTGTTCTAGCAAAGACCCTGGAATGGCTCCCCATAGAATAACTTGGAAATGTGGCCTTCCCTGAACTGACCCAGCTGCCAGGTTATCTGCAATCCCATTGCACAGTCCTGGATCACATGACCACCTCTAGATCCAGGAGATCATCTACACGCTTACCATATAAAGTGAGAAAGTGAGAGGTGGTTACTCAAAGGAAAAATGGGATACTATTACCAGACAAAGGGACAAATAATTCCATGTGGTTTGAAAAAGCACTGAAGCCCACTGTTAAAAAGATCTGATACATAGAAATAAGATAGAGGGGGTCAGCGGGGTGCCTGGGTGGCTCAGTGGGTTAAGCCTCTGACTCTCGATTTCAGCTCAGGTCATGACCTCAGGGTTGTGAGATCGAATCCCTTGTCATTGGGTTCCATGGGTTGGATGGAAAGGAAGCAGAAGGACCCTGTGAGCAGGGGTCTGACAGAGCAGTGCAGGGTGCTCAGAAATAATGCAGAGCCTTAGGCCACAGAGTTTAAGCGGGGAACTAGAGTTTGAGATGAAGCTAGAAAGGAAGCTGGGTAGAGACATAGAGAATCAGTGCCTTCCACGTCCAATATTTTTCCAAGACAGGCCAACCCTACATCTGTTCTCATCTGCTGGGTATTGATATGATTTGTATTCAATGTTATCCTTTATCAACTTCCGAAGCCCACTGGGAAAGCCCCACAGATTTAGCCGAGGCTTCTTACACCTGTGCTCCTCCTACAGTAGGCCAGAGAGGGAAAGGAAAGAGGCCGGGCATAGGCTGAGGAGAGAGAGCTGTAAGTCTTGGCGGCATGCCCAGGAGTGGAGGCAGCCTAGCAGACAGGAAGACAGGGCAAAAAAGCAGCAGTGTAGGCTGCAGGCAGATTAGAGCAGAAACCAGAGAAAGAGAGGAAGACAAATTACTAGAAACGCCAATTTGCAGGGCCATGAAACCTGAACTCTTCTGGATGTGCCTTCCTGGTGACTCCCTGGCTCTGAAACTTTGGGAAGGAAAACTGATACCCATAAATAACTGTGGCCATGTAACTGCAAAGTGGGATAAATGCTTCGTTTTGATTAAAGGCGAAGTGGTTTTCCTGACCAAGAAAACTGTGGCCGGCTGCTTCGCAGAGAGGTTGCATGCATGGTTACAGGCACGAGGCTGAGGAAAGGGCAAGATGCAGGCTGCAGAAAGACACACGGAGCGTTAGGAGCTGGGTGGAGAGAGGCAGACAGTGCTGTCCATGAGCAACAAGGAGGCAATTTCCCATCCTTCCCTCCCTCAAACACACAGGAGGTCAGGCTGGACCTGTTTTCCTTTATGCCTATGGTCTCAAAATGAACCAAGTGGCTGGTGGATCATCCTTACCCAACCACAGACATCCACTGATTTTTGGGAATGCCATGGTTAGTGGTCCTCTGTGTTCAACCTTGACCCTAAGACCCTCTTACTGACTTGATTCGTCTTGCCACAGACCATCCACTTAACCACAGTTTCAAGGAATGCACGAGAAGACTAATGAGTTGAGTTAATAAATAAATCCAAATCTAACTGTAAACAAAACAACAAAAACAGATCACCATTGCTTTTTTTTTTTTAAGTTTTTATTTATTTATTTGACAGAGAGAGATCACAAGTAGGCAGAGAGGCAAGCAGAGAAAGAGGAAGGGAAGCAGGCTCCCCGCCGAGCAGACAGCCCGATTCGGGGCTCGATCCCAGGACCCTGGGATCATGACCTGAGCTGAAGGCAGAGGCTTTAACCCACTGAGCCACCCAGGTGCCCCTCACCATTGCTTATTAAATGAAATCCAAGGGTAACTGTCTTTATAAAACTGAATAAAGATTTTTTTAAACACTAGTGAGACTTTTAAAATAGAAGCCAAGCTGTGCGTGGATGGTTCAGTAGGTTAAGTGTCTGCCTTTGGCTCAGGTCAGGATCTCAGGGTCCTGGGATTAAGCCCTATGCTTAAGCTCCATGATCAGTGGGAGTCTGCTTTTCCCCTGCCCTCTGCTGCTCCCCCTGCTTGTGCACAAACTCTCTATCAAATAAATAAATAGAATCTTAAAAAAAAAATAGAAGCCAAAGGTGCAAGTGTCCTAAAGCTACTCAACCAGCATAAAAGTTGAAATGAGAATATTTTCCACCCAGCTCCACTCCAATCAAAGTTTCCTTCTCATACATTTGATCAAAAGAGCACTCCCCCCCCCCCCACGTCACCCCTACACCTCCACAGTGAAACTTCCTCCTCTGGTGGAGGCTATCCAGAGCCCAGGGGATGACTTCAGAAAGGTTTTGTTGTAGTGAGGCCTTTGAGGACACCGATGCCACATCCACTAGCCCTGTCTGTAGAGAAGTAGATGCAACAAATCCAAGACCCTATCCCTGGGTCTCCCTGAAAAGTAGCAAGGACCAGACAGTGGCTGTGCCACAGAGGAATCCCACCCCTCTCCTCATTCTAGAGGAGGGCTAGAGACAGAAGGGGGAGAGGCAGCAAAAGGTCAGGAGACAGAGAAAATAGGAGACAGAGAAGCAGGTCATGGCAGAATGCCCAGACACGGAGGCGGGTCTGGAGACAGGAAGTAAAGACAATAAGTGAGATGTAGGCTATAGGCTTGTTAGAACAGAAACCAGGAATAAGGCAGGAGGAAGAAAGAAGAGGAGACCATGGGGATGGGACCAGAGGGGAAATCTAACTGAAGCAAGATGGTAGAACAGAGAAAGCAAACAACTTGACCTGGAAAAAGAGAGTGAAAAGCAGATTCATAAATGAACAAAGACCATAATTTTTAACATCCTTAGGGAGAGGCAACAAGAGGCTGATCAGCTGAACATTGGGCCATGACTGTTGCTTAGACAAGACCAGCAATGAGGGCTCTGATTCTTGAAGGACCCTAAAGATTCATTGGCCTCTATCTGTGTTCCCACGGCTTGCCATGTGTTTGCCAAGTGCAAGTACGTTTTCCAAATCCTAGCAGGAGAATTTATATTCATATGACGTTTCAAGGTCCAGGTATAAGATGCCTCATAGAAGTTATCATGGTCAATACCCTGAGACATCACATTTTATGTAAAGACATATTTTAAAGCTAATTTAACACAACTCCCAATGAAAAGAGCAGTTAGGCAATACCCCCATGTGATTAGCTACCAGGACTTTGGAGGACAAAGTGAAATCACCCAGTGAAATCCAGAAATTGTAGGTTACAAATAAATGCCTTAAATCTAAATAATCTGTCATTGGGGCACCTGGGTGGCTCAGTTGGCTAAACATCTGCCTTTGGCTCAGGTCCTGATCCCAGGGTTCTAGGATCAAGCCCTGCATTGGGCTCCTTGTTTGTAGGAAGCCTGCTTCTCCCTCTCCTCCCCATTCATGCTCTCTCACTCTCTCTCGCTCTCTCAAATAAATAAATAAAATCTTTAAAATAAATAAATAATCTGTCTTTTTTCCCCCCAAACAAACAAACAAAAGATTAGTACACCACTAATCTTAACTGAGCCGAAATAAATCTGAGGCTGAGTAGCAGTGTGTATAAAGAACCACGGGGAGATGTCCGAGCTTTGTCAGCACCTGTGTCCTCCCTCATTGCTAAAGTAAAATATTCCTTATTTCCGACATACCTTCCAGCTGACAGGTTAAACCGGCATTTTCTGATGTCTGCTTCCTGGCACGCATTATGCCAGACACCCCCGTAGGCATGACCTCATCTAGTGTCACAACCACCGGCTGCAATAGGTGCTATTATCCCAATTTTACAGACAAGGAGACAGACGCCAGGGGTGATCACACAGCTGGGAACTGGCAGAGTCAGGGTACGGACCCCGGGCTCCTGATTCCCAGTCTGGCACACATTTTGTGAGATACTGGACTGCCTCTGCTGTTCAGACCTCTGGCTGGAAAGGAGTGGGCTAGTATTCAAAAGGTAGGATGCCAGACTGTAAATATTATTTTCTTATTCATCTACAAGCATGGCAAACACTTCACAATAAAAATATGTAGAGAGTCTGTGTGATGGACTGAATTATGTTGCTCCAAAATTCGTACGTTGAAGCTTTCAGCCCCATTACCTCAGAACGTGACTGCATTTGGAGACTGGGCCTTTAAAGAAGTGATTAAGTTTATTTTTTTTTAAGTTTATCTAGTTATAAACTTATTTTTATATACAAACTGGTCTGAACAATTATATATTTGTAAACTTATTTCTATATATAAACTGCCCCAATATAAATATACATATTTATTTATAAATAAATAAACTTATTATTTAAGTCAGCTCTAAACCCAATGTGGGGCTCAAACTCACAGCCCTGAGATGAAGGGTTACATGCTCCTCCGACTGAACCAGGCAGGCACCCCAAGAAGTGATTACATTTAAATGAGACCATTCAGATGGACCCTAATCCATCTAGTTGGTGTTCTTATAAAAAGAGATTAGGACACACCAGGAGTACACAAGTGTGCACAGAGGTGGTCATATGAAGAGGCAACAAGAGGGCAGCCATCCGAGCTGAGAAGAGGAGCCTCAGAGGAAACCGATCCTGCCAGCACCTTGATCTTAAACTTCCAGCCTCTAGAACTCTGAGAATAGAAATGTCTGTTGGTTAAGCCACCCAGTCTGCGGTATTTCCTTATGGTAACTCAATCAGAATAAGACAAGTCCCTACTACGTGCCAGGTACTGAGCTGAGGGCAAGAATGTTATAGTAAGTGAGACAAGGCCCCTTCTCTCAAGAGTTGGCAGTTTTGGGCGCCTGGGTGGCTCAGTGGGTTAAAACCTCTGCCTTCAGCTCAGGTCATGATCCCAGGGTCCTGGGATCGAGCCCTGCATCAGGCTCTCTGCTCAGCAGGGAGCCTGCTTCCTCCTCTCTCTCTACCTGCTTCTCTGCCTACTTGTGATCTCCCTCTGTCAAATAAATAAAATCTTAAAAAAAAAAAAAGAGTTGGCAGTTTTGTAGGAGAGACTTGGAAGAAACCGGGCAATTAGAATATGGCATTCGTGAGTGCAGAAGAGCGCCGTGGGACACAGGGGAAGAGAAGGCAGTGTAATCTGATATTTGCTAGGTACCTGAGAGAGAACGTCTAGCAAAACTTTTAAGGAAGTAATGTCTGGGCTGAGATCTAAAAAGATTCCTCCCATATACTTGCAAGAACCTCCAGTGTCCACTGACCGTGTATCTTTTATATTCTTGACTCCAATTCATCCAAATTCAGAAAACTCCTCCTGGGCCAGCCAGCTACTACCTTGCAGGCATTTTGTTTCTCTTCAGAAACTGAACAGATATACACTTTCTTAAATGCTTAAGTCAAGGAATTGAAAAACTATGGCCTATGAAACTATTGAGAAATTAAAAAAAAAAAACAACTAGATGCCAAGTTCTGTGCTGCACCTGTTTCTCAGAGCAAGGAAGGATACAACCTAAGACTACCAGAAAGAAGTCACTTAAAAAAATCACAGAGTATTTATTCAATGGGAGATATGCAAATATAAATGCTGATTTAAGAATAGTTCATGGCGGGGTGCCTGGGTGGCTCAGTGAGTTAGACCTCTGCCTTCGGCTCGGGTCATGATCTCAGGGTCCTGGGATCGAGTCCCGCATCAGGCTCTCTGCTTGGCAGGGAGCCTGCTTCCTCCTCTCTCTCTCTGCCTGCCTCTCTGCCTACTTGTAATCTATGTCTGTCAAATAAATAAATAAAATCTTAAAAAAAAAAGAATAGTTCATGGCACAGGAAAATGCCATCATAAAATATAAAGCAGTAATCATTCTGTTAATTATTTGTTAATTATATAATAATAATGCAGTTTCAAAAGCTCAAAATCTATTTCGTGATTATTTTAGGCTTGGCAGATTGGGTAGTTTTTACTTAGTAGTTTTTTAAAAAGTCATGTGCTTCCAGAGTTTTCTATAATGATATGTATATATAAAGTTTTTATAAATATAATATATATATCAAGTGAATTTTTTTTAATAAGAGAAAAAAATATTTGTTCCAGAAGGCTTAAGAAGTTATCTGCTTCTTCCCACCACACTGAGTTCTTTCAGTAGTTGCAACGCTGGTTGGTAGAAGATCAAATAAGATGTCTGTGAAGGTACTGCAAATTATAAGGAGCTGTAATTTGATGAGGATGAGGATGGTTATTGTTTTTATTGATTTATGTGGTGCTCCTTCTGAACAAATCAATGTTGCTGAAGTTGGAAATAGGTTTTGAAAAATCTCTGATCGTGGGGTGCTTGGGTGGCTCAGTGGGTTAAAGCCTCTGCCTTCAGCTCAGGTCATGATCTCAGGGTCCTGGGATCGGGCCTGGCATTGGGCTCTCTGCTCAGTAGGGAACCTGCTTCCCCTTCTCTCTCTATGCCTGCCTCTCTGCCTACTTGTGATCTCTGTCTGTCAAATAAATAAATAAAATCTTAAAAAAAAAAAATCTCTGATCGTAACTGGCCATCAATATATTTGCTCCCTGGGGGTCATATGCGGGTGGGCTCCTGGGGGCGGGGATCACATCACTGTACATTGCATGTGATTTCTCAGAAATTGTGAACAGATTATGAGACCCCAAGGCCTGACCTCCAGAAATATCCTTCACAGAGCCAACTACCAGCATGAGTTTGATACGGGAAGGTGCTAATATCACTGTGGGCCACTGCCCCAAGGCAACTGCCTGAGTGGCCACTAGGGCATGCCCTTGGGGAGTTGAGGAGAGTGGCAGGGCAGAGAATGAAAAAGGAGGGGAAACAAGGTAATCATTTACTAGATTAAGGCCCTTTGGGGGTCCTACCCCCACCCCAAGTGACAGAAATGCCTCTTACCATCCACTAAATGTTACTTAAATAGATGTGAGAAAAGCGCTTTCAGATCCTGGGAGAAAGATACTGATCAGATGAAGCCTCTTATCAAGAATTTCCCACGCCTGTCTGGACCCTCTCTACAAAGAAAGAATGGAGATAACGACATCCAGGTCCTAGTAAAATGCCCTGAAATGACCTATGCCACCCAGGGCAATCATTCAGACCAGTAGGCAAGGGACCTGAAATAATCTTTTTCACAGCTGGGTCAGGAGAAAAAAGTCAAGAATTTTCTTTTTCTTCCTTTCTTCATCCCTACTACCAACTCTCTATCTCCTAAACTTGTCCCTCCTTTCTTAACTTGCTATCCTTCCCTCCTTTCCTGGTTGTATATGCTTGTCTCATTTCCCATAGTCCAAAATATGGCCAGCTGGATATTTTCAATAAAGCAGCACTTCTCCAAAATAATTCTATAGCTTCCACTTCTCTGGTTAAAACTATCACAAAATCTTCCTTCCTGGGCTTCCATACACTGTACAGAGGAAATGGGTATTTCATTTTTTTCTTGGGACTCTATTGTGATCCACTGTGGTCTAGGACATGAACTGAAGATGAAAGAGTCACCTGCTCTTTCCCAGACCTCAGCAAGTAGACTTCGTGTATGCAGAAGCCACTTGTGTGCAGTGGGGTGCCCAAAGGAGATGTTACATTTCTTCCTAATGTAGCCCACATTATGCCATTTGGAAAAGGAGCCCTAGACCGGGGCTGGCATGACATTGTGCTATATGACACCCAGGCTACTCATCACACCTAACAGTAGAGGGTAAAATTGCAACAGGAACATCCAAAACTACAGCTTTCCAGACTATCATTCTCCAACGAGTTGCTGGGGCTCCAGTGATCTGTCTCCTAGGAATACCTTCAATTTCCTCTGCTGATTCCAAGCAGGCCAGCCTCCTCAGCTCTTCCACCACCATCTCCAGCTCCTCCGGCATGCCATCTTGCCCAGACTCACACCTCTTTCACTACACCCTCTGTGGGTCTCTGTGATCATCCAACCTGGAGGAGGACCCAGGGGGCTGCTGGTCTGTGAGCACACAACCCCCTCTACTGGACAAAACACAAAGAAACATACCCGTCTGGGAAAGAACCAAGAATTCTCCATCAGGAACATCTAATACGTGGCCCTCACTTTGTATATGAGAGAGCTGAACCTGAGGACAGACCATGAGTCAATAGAATCATAAAAGGAACTGGAGGCAGAACACTGTGTCCCTCTGCCTCCTGGGTTAGGTGCTATCATCATGCAGATCTACTTGCATCCTTCCGAAGTACAGATCACAAGAGGATTATACAACTGAGTTCATGGAAGTCCTTAGGTTCCAAGTTAAAACACTCTCCAAGGCACAGCCATCATTGGAGAAGCAGGGTGTTAGCTGAAAGAGCCTCAGATGGGGAGTCACAGGACCTGGTCTCCAGTCCCAGTTCCAATACCTAATAACCTGTGAGCGAGAGCAACTTACTTAGAATCTCTAGGCTTCTCTGTGCTCATGTATGAAGTGAAAGACTTGGAAGATGATTTCTACAGGGGCCAGCCTCTCACAGTATGAACCTATGAGGTCTAGAGTTCTAAACCAGTTGGTTAAAGAGTACACGCAAGATCACAGAGAGCAACGTGAAGGAAAGTGCATTGATCGGAATGCTGGAGACCTTGTCCTAATCCTGGCTCTGGTACCAACTAGCTACTTGACCTTAGAAAAGTCATTTGATCTCTCTGGAACTCTGTCCTAGGAATGCAGATGAAGCTAATGATCTTTTTGGTAGGAAGATTATACCTTCTCAATCCCTAATTTTCCACAATTATGAGTAATGATAACTGTGAGTATTGATGCCCTCTTCAAAGGATCTTAAAGCCACAGGGGCGTGTTCACACATCTTTGAGACAAAGAAGGGAGCCATTAACCTTTCCACGTGTTTTCTAAGAAATATAACTAAGGGTACATGCACCAGACAATTTGCTCTGTTCAGAAGAATACATGTAGATATGCTTAATTCCAACCTATGCGGTGGACAAGACATTAGTTCAAGGGACCACCATCAAACCACAAAGCTATTGTGAACTATACAACGAAACAGCCAGGAAACCAGTGCTTTTTATAAAATAATAAGGAAACCTAAGAAATCACCAAGTTTGATCATTAATTCCACTAACTTTAAATGGTTATAAGAATTGACAAAAAGTTTAAAAGAGACAAACTGAGCCATGGAAAGGTTGTTTCCTAAAGCTCAAGGATGGCTCTGGAAGCAGTGCAGGGGGGAATCACGGAACTAGTAAGTCCAGTTCAGCTCACCCCAAACTACCCAGTATAAGACAATGCTTATCTAAAAAGTGTGCTTGCCATGAAAACACTGTTACAAAACAAGTTCTCCAGCTGCACTGCGACCCCACCTTTGCACCTGGCTGTCTGAATCTGCTGTAGACATTAGGAAAGGAGCAGTGGAGGGGTGCCTGGGTGGCTCAGTGGGTTGAAGCCTCTGCCTTTGGCTCACATCATGATCCCAGGGCCCTGGGATCGAGCCTCGCATCGGGCTCTCTGCTCAGCAGGGAGCCTGCTTCCTCCTCTCTCTCTGCCTGCTTCTCTGCCTATTTGTGATCTCTGTCTGTCAAATAAATAAATAAATAAATAAATAAATAAATAAATAAATCTATCTTAAAAAAAAAAAAAGGAAAGGAGCAGTGGATTGTGACAGATTGATAACCAACTGTTGGACTAGCAGCCATAAGATTAAATGGAAAGGCACCAAAAGGCAAAAGAAAACTATGACCCTGGAAGAGTTGCTTAACCTTCCTGGCATTCAGTTATCTTGGCTTTTCTTTAAAAAAAAAAAAAAAAAAATCTTTAAACAAATGAATTTGAGTCACAGAGTTTTGCAGCGAAAAGAAAGCCTACATTTGAAATAATTTGTTTACTGAGTTTCTCCCTTCAAATTACCATCCAATGCCCCTCCTTCTTTTTTGGTCCCCCAGGGAAATTTTTTGAAAGTATTAAAATTCCAGTGATGTGCTGTTTGACCCGCACACGACAAGACCAATAAGCGTTCAAGGCATTAGACCACTGTTTGGGAGCCTTGTCCCAGAAGTCGGTCTGCATATTTTTCCTCAAAAGGCCAGTGTAAAATGTTGAGAGTCTTTGGAATCTCACCCCCTCTTTTGTAAAGATGTATCCCTGCAAGTAAAGAGAATACTGATTTTAAATGTTGGTACAAACTGAACAACAGTGGGAAGATCTCACAGTGAGATAAGCTGGGGCACAGAATAACCCAGTTAGAGAAGAGAATGTCTGCTCTGTCCGTCAGCTGTCCCTAGTGCTTCTTCTTGTTGGCATCAAGGAGGAAAGATCCCTTTCACACCTGACATAAGTATGCACTGTCCTTCTGAAATGTGAGATGAGCAACCCCTTGAAGGACAAGGAGGCCTCTTGGCAGGAGTAAAGCTAGAGAAACCAGAAGCCTAGCTGGCAAGGGCTATGGTAAGAGGTGACTCTCTCCATAGAATGCTTTTGGAATCAGTTAGGTTACTTCCTCAGGGTTATGCAATGTTATTAAAAATCTATTACTTAAGACTGGATAGATTTATCCTTGTACCTTATAGACAAATACGAAGATTCCCATTCTATGGACCATAAAACCATGGACCAGACTCTGGCTTTCCCCAGCCTACTTTGTTTCTCCCCATCACACATATGGCCCAGATAACACAGTATAGACTTTACAGGTTATTTTATATTTTGGTCCTCACCCCTCTAGAATGGATAGGAGTTCCATGAGAACAGTGATCAGCCTTTTTTTTTTTTTGGTTTGGCCCACTACTGTGTGCACTATACCTTGCACAGTGTTGAATACAGGACAGATACTTGATAAATACTGCTGAACTCATGAATGATTTCTGAGTGTCTTGCAGAGGTAAACACAGATGATCACAATGTCAGCTGTATTCACAGTCACAGGATAGAGAGGATGGTTCCACGGCCACAGGGGATGTGGCAATGTGGTAAAACGGGGAGGACAGGTAGTTCAACATCAAAGTCTTCCATCTGCTATTTTCCTAGTGAGTCACCCTCTTGGCCTCTCAGCTCCACCCTCAGTCACATGGAGATGGATGCCCTGTTTCAGCGACAGGACTGTTAGGAATCACAGATGAAGGAAATTGGTCTTGAAAAGGTTTACGTCTTTTGGGAGAATATGAAAACTACACATTTATGCACATACACGGCAAACCCACAAAGACAGAAATACAAGCATAAACACAGATGAACGGGTTTGGGAACAATTTCAAATAGGAACAATGTTGGAGGTCATCGAGAGGACATGACCACAAGTTGTGGGGCAATCAGGGGCTCCTTATCGCTTCCCCCAATTCTACATCCCACTACTGCCACATTGGCAGCCATGTCAAGGACACAGCCTTGGGAGAGCAATGTGTTGTTCTGAACATCTCAACGGTACACATGACTAAGCCCAGTTAAGGGCTCTATATAAACTTTTAAGATTCAAGTGGGCAGGCGTGCTGATCTGTCTTGAGGCTATGGAAGACAAGCCTTGTACATAAGTTCCTTTGCTTGTTAAACGTGCCATCTACCAATCTGGAGTGGCCTGACTCTTCACTCTCTCCCTGCCTTCCATGTACGGGGTCCAGTTTCAGATTTCACCCAGGGAACTCCCAAGGTTTCAAACCAACAGAAAGTACAAGATAGTTCTTAAATTCCTATCTCCTAATTTTTTAAAACAATGAGATTTCAGGATCAAAGTATCTAAACAAGTGATTTCCTTGTTGAACAATGTTATAATAATGTCCTCCTGAAAACAGAGCAAGGATCATGTTGAAGGCTCCATAGTATTTTGGATCCAAAATTTGTTCAGATCAATACAACCCTATCAAAAGAATGTTTTCCCTCAAATTCTTATCTTCTATTTTAATAATTGTATTTTATGTGCTATATTGAATGCCAAGTCCCTCAAATCCTTTCTGGAACAAGGTAGGACATAAACCAAATAAATTATTTTTTAAAAAAGGGAGAATTTTCGACGACGTGGATGAAACTAGAGGGTATTATGTTAAGCGAAATAAGTCAATCACAAAAGACAATTATCATATGATCTTACTGATTGGACGATTTTGAGAAACAAGACAGAGGATCATAGAGGAAGGGAGGAAAAAATGAAACAAGACAAAACCAGAGAGGGAGACAAACCATAAGAGACTCTTAATTTCAGGAAACAAACTGAGGGTTGCTGGAGGGGAAACGAGTGGGAAGGATGAGGTGGCTGGGTGATGGACATTGGGGAGGGTATGTGCTATGATAAGTGCTGTGAATTGTGTAAGACTGACGAATCACAGACCTGTACCACTGAAACAAATAATACACTATATGTTAATTTAAAAAATGAAAAAAAAAAAAGACAGCGAGAAAATATATCCACCCACCTCATGGGGATTTTTGTCAGGATCTAATGATAATGCACATGGAAGTTCTATATAAGCAACAATGTATATCCACAGATATCATTGGAGTTGGTAGTTCTTTTTGGCAATTTTTTAAAAAAATTAAGTGTAATTGACATACAGTATTTTATTAGTTTCAGCTGAACAACATAGTGAGTCAAATTTGTGTACATTACAAAATGGTCACCACAGTAAGCCTAGTTACCACTGTCACCACACATATTGACCATATTCCCTGTGTTACACATTATATCCCCATGACTTATTTTATAGTAAGTTTGTATTACAAAAACTTGTATTATAAAAACTCTTAAGTTTGTACTTCTTGGCCCCCTTTACCCATTGCACCCTCATCCAACCCCCTCTCCTCTGACAACTAACAATCTGTTCTCTGTGTCTATGAATCTGGGTTTTATTTTGTTTGTTCATTTTGTTATTTAGATATAGATTACCATCAATATCCATGATGGTAAATATCATATTAGTGAGATCATGTGATATTTACCTTTCTCTGTCTGAATTATTTTACTTAACATAATACCCTAAAGGTTCATCAATGTTGTTGCAAACAGCAAGTTTTCCTTCTTTATGGCTGAATAATATTCTATTATGTAGATATACCACATCTTCATCCATTTACCTATCAGTAGACATTTAGGTTGTTTCTATATTTTTGCTGCAGTAATCAGAGGGGTGTATATATCTTTTCAAATTAGTGCTTTTGTATTCTTTGGATATATACCTAGAAATGGAATTGCTGGATCATATGGTAGTTCTTTCTTTAATTTTTTGAGGTACCTCCACATTCCCACCAGTAGTGCCTGAGGGCTTTCTTTTTTTTCTCTACATCCTGGAGAACCCTTGTTATTTCCTGTCTTTTTTATACTAGCCATTCTAACAGGTATGAGGTGATATCTCATTGTGGTTTTGATTTGCATAGCCTTGCTGATTAGTGATGTTGAACATCTTTTCTTTGGCCTGTGTATGTCTTCTTTGGAAAAATTTCTATTCAGAGCTTCTGCCCATTTTCTAACCATTTTGGGTTAAATTTATTCCTATTTTATTCTTTTTGATGTGGTTGTGAATGGGATTTTTCTCTTAAGTTTATTTATTTAAGTACTCTCTATACGCATTTGTGGTTCAAACACATGACCCCCAGATCAGTGTCACATTCTCTTCAAATAAGCCAGCCAAGTGCTCCAAGATTTTTTTCTTGATTCCTCATCCTGATCATTTGTTATTAGTGTATAGAAATGCAACAACATATAAGAACTTTGTATCCTGCAACTTCACAGAATTTATTTATTAATTCTAATAGTTACTGGTAGAATCTGTAGGGTTTTCTACATATAGTATCATGTCATTTCAAATAGGGACAGTTTTACTTCTTCCTTTCCAATTTGGATGGTTTTATTTATTTGTCTAACTGCTGTGGCTAGTACTACCAATACTATATAGAAGTGGGGAGAGTGAGGATCCTTGTCTAGTTTCTGATCTTACAGGAAAAGCTTTAGCTTTAATATCATCACTGAGGATGATATTAACTGGGCTTGTCATATATGGCTTTTATTATATGGAAGTACATCCCTCCTATACTCACTTGAGAGTTTTTATCATAAGTCGATGTTGAATTTTGCCACGTGTTTTTTCTGCTGAGATGATATGATTTTTACCCTTCTTATTTTTTTTTTTAGTGGGGCGCATCACATTGATTGATTTGTGGATGTTGAAACACTCTTGCCTCTCTGGAATAAATCCCCTTAATCATGGTGCTTGATCCTTTTAATATATTGTTAAATTTGGTTTGCTATTATTTTGTTGAGGATTTTTGCATTATATGTTCATCATGGATACTGACCTGTAATTCCTTTTTTTGTGGTGTCCTTGTCTTTAAGGTTTTGGTGTCAGGTGATGTTAGCCTTGCAAAATGTTTGCAAGCATTCCCTCCTCCTTAAATTCTGGAAGAGTTTGAGAAGGATAGGTATTAAATCTTCTTTAAACTGTTTGGTAGATGGGGTGCTTGGGTAGTTCAGTCAGTTGAGACTCTGCCTTTGGCTCAGGTCATGATCTCGAGGTCCCGGAATGGAGCCTGCATCAGGCTACCTGCTCAGCGGGGAGTCTGTTTCTCTCTTTCCCTCTGCCCCTACCCCCTCCACCTGTGCACTCTCTCTCTCTCTTTCAAATAAATAAATAAATCTTTAAAAAAATAAATTAAATATTTGGTAGAATTCACCAGGGAAGCCATCTGGTTCTGGTCTTTTGTTTGTTGGGAAGTTCTTGATTACTGATTCAATCTTGCTGGTCACTGATCTATTCAGATTTTCTTTTCTTTTCTTTTCATGATTCAGTCTTTTTTTTTTTTTTTTTAGGGATAGAGAAAGTGCAAGAGAGAGCACATCATCAGGGCCAGAGGGAGAAGAAGAAGCAGGATTCTCCACTGAGCCGGGATTCCAATGTAAACACAATCCCAGGACCCTGGGTTCATGACCTGAGTTGAAGGCAGATGCTTAACTGACTGAGCCACTCAGGTAACCCTCATGATTCAGTCTTTAAAGATTGTAAATTTCTAGGAATTTATCCATTTCTTCTAGGTTAGAATAATATATGTATAATTCATTATAAAACCCAGGCTCATAGACACAGAGAACAGACTGCTGATTGTCAAAGGAGAGGGGGTTGGATGAAGGTGCAATGGGTAAGGGGGATCAAGAAGTACAAACAAGAGTGTTTATAATACAGGTTTTTGTAATATAAACTTATAAGTCATGGGGATATAATGGATAGCATAGAGAATATGGTCAATAATATTGTATTAACTTTGTGTGGTGACAGTGGTAACTAGGCTTACTGTGGTGACCATTTTGCAATGTACACAAATTTGACTCACCCTGTTGTTCAGCTGAAACCAATATAATATTATTGGTTCATGTATAATTGATCATAGTGGTCTCTTATGATTCCTTGTATTTCTGTAGTATTAGCTGTAACTTCTTTTTTTTTTTTCACTTCTGATTTTATTTATTTAAGCCGTCTCTTTCTTGGTGAGTTTAGTTAAAGGTTTGTCCATTTATCTATCTTTTCAGAAAGAGCTCTTACTAACACTGATACTCTCTTTTGTCTTTTTAGACAAAACTCTCTATTTCATTTATTTCCACTTTAAACTCTCTACTTCATTTATTTCCTTTCTGACCTTCATTATTCCCTTTCTTCTACTAACTTTTGCTTTCACTTGTTCTTTTTCAGTTTGAGATTTCTCTTATTTCTTGAGGTAGGTCTGTAATCTTATGAACCTCCCTCTTAGAACCACTCTTCCCATGTCTCACAGATTTGGGGATGCTGTATTTCTGTTTTCATTTATCTCCAGGTAGGGTGTTTTTTAAAAAAAATTTCTCCTTCAATTTTTCTATGATACAGTAGTTGTCAGTAACATGTTGTCTAATCTCCACATATTTGTAGTTTTGGGAGTGTTGTTCTTATAACTGACTTTTACTTTCATACCACTGTGATCGAAAAGGTGCTTGAAATGATTTCAGTTTTCTTGAATTTACTGAGACTTGTTCTGTGGCCCAACATATGACCTATCTTAGAGAATGTTTCACGTACACTTGAGAAGAATGTGCATTCTACTGTTTGGGGATAGAATGTTCTGTATAAATATATTAAGCCCATCTAGTCTAATGCGTCATTTAAGAGCAAAGTTTCCTTATCGATTTTCTGTCTGGATAACCTATCCATTGATGTAAATGGTACAGTTGGTGGTTCTTACCCACAGATTTTTTATCCTATGCCACCCTTTCCTCCCCCATTTCCTGTTACAGTCAGACCCTTCACTATTGCTACACTACTGTGCACCTACACCACTCCACTACATTTACCTCTGATAGCTGAGAGGTAGAGACATGCAAGGTAGGAGTTTTAGAAGCATCTGGAATTCTACCTTCTTTCTCTCTGCCTGCTTTGAATGAGAAGGGTAGTTGTGTACTTTGAAGAAGAAAAAAGAAACCTATATGACTCTGAACTCAGGTAGTCCCCAAAGAGTGAGTATGACTTGAGTGATCAGGAAAACCTCCACTTAATGAGCCCCAGGGATAGTGTTTAATGATATCACCAAGGAAGTGTCCTGGAATCCGTATTTCTTCCTAAGATTCTGATTTTTGTTCCTGTTCCACTCAAGAAATTAATTTTCCTACTAAAAGTAAACAATAGATTTCTTTTCAAAATGCTATGTGGAATGTTTACATGCGTCTTTATACTGGGTCTTTATATACCTCTCTCTGTGTATATGGGCTTTGGGCAATGAGGGGAGCTCCACATACTGCAGCCTCCTAGAGTGCTCTCGACCATGTGGCCTGGTCTGGACAGATTGTCCTACTTCTCTGGTTCCATGAAAGAACGCACAATAATGAGTTGCAGAGACGAGGGACAATATTTGAAGTTGGTCACACCTGGGTTTAACTCTAGGTTCTACCACTCAGTTGTTGAGTGACCTGGCAACTTCTCTTCTCTGACTTTCTGTGCTTCATCTGTAAAATGGGAGAATAACTATTGTATAATGGATTGTGGTTTGAATGAAACATACTATTTCTCAAGTGTTTGGTTCAGTGTCTGGTACTTAGTGCTCCATAAACAACTACTGTTACAGCTATTGGTTTCTTCTTTGTGCCAGTGGCCAGAGACATAACCTGTTTGCTATGAGGCAGACAGGGCCAAAGTCAATACAGGACAATGAAAGGAATGGAGGAACACGAGAAGAGAAAATCAGCAAGTGCCAACCCCAGGAAAAGGCCTCCAGGAACTGCTATGTCGGTGGGAACACGATCACTGATTGTCTGTACTTTTGTGGGAATTAGATTTCTATCAGGTAATCAAAAGAGTTGGTTGAAGATGCATCACCCACTCCTGGCTACTGGCCTGGGTAGATATTGTTCCTTATCCTCACTAGCTTCCTCCAGTTTCCCTTTCCTTCCCTCTTGCCAATGCCATGTGTTGCCTGTGCACACATCGTGTTCCTATATTCCCATCATTTTCTCCTTAAACATCCCTCCCCAGGAACAACCTGATGTGGCCCCCAAAGCCTTCCCCAGGGAGATCAGGGAGATACAGCCCTTCTCTTCTCTAGCCCCTCAACATGTACACACAGAAGCTTGAATTAGCCAAGTCATTCTGCATTTTCAGGGCTTCCTAGATAACCTGATTCCTCCCAGTAGTGAGGCTACCACTGCTGTCTATTAAACGTGGTACACAGCTTTGATCATCCTCATGAATGGGATTCTTGAAGTATAAGAGCTATCAATTAGGGCTCCCAAATCCACTCAGTTTATACCACTACGCTGTCTCTCTGTTTATGAGGAGGTGATGGCCATAGCAGTGGTGGAGGCAAGAGGAAGCACCAGGGCAAATGCCAGGAGCAACAGGTCCCAAACTCTACTCAGGCTTTCAGCGTCTCTGACCTAACCTAAAGGTCACCTCATATTTCAAGTCCCTTGAGGTCTTCTTCAAGCAATTTCATACCTTATCTACTGTCAGAGGGGTATGTGCATGGGTCTCAGTCGTCCCAGAGAAGGTTGCTGTTCTCTGAGGTGCAAAATGTAGAGCCAGAGAAAGAGAGAAAAACAGAGACTGAAAGAGAACGAGGGAGAGGAAGAGGGGGGAGAGCTGGTGAGGGGGCAGGCATGCTGGAGAGAGCACTCCTCCACAGGTCATACTCCAGACTTGAGAAACATTGCTGAGGGGCCTGACCACTCACCTGAACGCTCAGGGTACCAAGAACAGCAGGCTAGAGAGAACCTTCACAACAGACCACACACTGAAGCTCCTTTGTCTCACAGATAAGAATGATGAGGTTCCTGGGGACCTGACTTATCAGGAGTGCCCAGTAAAGTGATTATGGTAAAGCAAAGACTGAAAACCCAGTTTGCTGGGCAAGATGGAAGCTTTTATAAAATTTAAAATCAAGTTTTTGCTTATTTGTTTTCTCTGAGAAGGATGTCTCCTATGTGTGAGTGTGTGTACATGGTAAAGTTTCCCCCCAAATTTCTAAGGAATATTTTCAAATTACACAAAGAGAGAGAGTGCCATATAAGGCAGCCACACAAATGCATTATTACCCCAGAAAAACTGTCAAGATTTTGCCACACTTGCTTCATGAAATCCTTACTTTTATTTTTAAGTATTGTGAAAGCATTCCCACACCTTATATCATTTTCCCCCTACATACCCCAGTATGCACCTCTTTTAAAATATGGATATGTTCTTACATCAGTGATCCTCATATTTTTGCTGGGTCCCACCCCCAGAGTTTCTTATTCCGTAGGTTCGGGGTGGGGCTGAGAATTTTCATTACCAACGTATTCCTAGGTGATGCTGGCAATGTTAGTCACACATCTAGAACCATGGCCTTACATACGATGTCATTTTCATACTGAACAAATTTCACAGCAGTTCCTCAGTATTATCAGATATCTAGTCTGTATTCAATTTTCCTGATTGTCACAAAAATAGATGGTTTTTTTATAGATGGTTTATAGATGGTTTACTTTAGTTAATTTCAAAGTCCACCCATTGTATTTGGTTGCTAGGTCTGTTTCATTTATTTTATATATTTGCCAGGCCAATCAGTCTTCTATCCCCCCACCCCCAATCTGTCTCTTGTTTACTGCCTTATAAACTTCAAGGTTGCTAAGAGACCAGATTTTTTGTTTGTCTGTGTGTGTGTGTTTTAAGATTTTATTTATTCACTTGCCAGAGAGAGAGAGAGCACGAGCACAGGGAGAAGCAGGCAGACTGAGAGGGAAAAGCAGGCTCCCCACTGAGCAGGGAGCCTGATACAGGACTTGATCCCAGGACCCTGGGATTATGACCTGAGCCGAAGGCAGCCACCCAACCAACTGAGCCACCCAGGCATCCTGCTAAGAGACCAGGTCTTAATTGTTCTCACCACAAAAAAGAAATGATAATTACATGATGTGATAAAGGCGTTAGCTAACGATATAGCGGTAATCATACAACAATATATAAATGTATCAAATCAACACCTTAAAGTTACACAGTGTTATTTGCCAATTGTATTTCAATTTAAAAAAAACACAGTACAGTTCCATGTATGGACTTATCTGTTTGCTTGCTCATGGTGTTGCTGAAGTTATCCCTCTGGCTTCTCTATTTCCTGTGAATGTAAGTTAGCCCTGGATGTCTCATTCCCTATAGATTCAGCACTTCAGCGAGAAGGTGGGGCTGCGTGGTAACACCAAGGTTTAAATATTAAACTCAGTTCTGAGACACATATTTTCATATGTTTGGAACATACATTTAAAAATATTACCTTACTGGGACACCTAGGTGGCTCAGCAGGTTAAAGCCTCCGCCTTCAGCTCAGGTCATGATCCCGGGGTCCTGGGATAGAACCCTGCATCGGGCTCTCTGCTCAGCAGGAAGACTGTTCCCCCCACCACCTGCCTCTCTGCCTACTTGTGATCTCTGTCTGTCAAATAAATAAAATCTTAAAAAAATATTATCCTACTTCTTTTAAACCATTTTAAAATAATCCGTGTCCTTTATACTAAAACATACATTCCCCAATTGAAGCTTCATGGATCCCTCTATTTCCATAAGAAAAGAAAGCAGATTCCTCAGTAAGCCACACATAGGGGACCCAGTTCTTGCTCACACCAGTCAGTTCACACACTCAACCCACATATAATAAAAAACCCTACATAAGCTAACATTTATATCAGGAAATGTCTGCAACCTCATGATGAAAATGGTTTCGTTTCTCAACAGCCAAGGCTGCTATTTGTAGCTACTGCTGTCTTGCAAACCCCCTCTCAGCAGCGAGGATCCCAGCAGAAAAGTCCTCTAGCACACACTACACAGAAGCCTGTCTCTCAAACGAGCTCTCCAACCATTCCCCAAGTGGGCAGGGTGCTGTTCAGATGGTACCTGTGAGCTGAGGAGCAACAAAACAAGCTGTTCGGGGATGAATCCGGATCCAACAGATGAAAATGACAAGAATGAGATAGCAAGGAGGATTCTTACCAAGAATAAACTCCAGTTCCTAAAATTGAAACATGCACGAATGGTGCATTCGTCATTTGGTAGACTAGACTTTAATCAAAGTGGTTTGCAATGGCAAAATGACCTTCTTGGTCATAACAGAGCACTTGCCTAATTGAGGATTTTTTTTTTTTTAAATACAAAGGAAAAATACCCAAAAGCCAGACTGTACTGTGCCAGAGCCCTCCTTCAACTAATCGCATTTTCCTTCCTCCAACCGCACAGACATGAGATGGTGAGAAAGGCATCAACTCCTCCGGGTGAAATGAAATCCCATGTTCTTGGCCTAGCACAGTTGGGGACGCTGTAACAAATGTTAAATCCCCATGTTTTATTCACTCTCTGTTATGAACCTTGTTATTGGCTGTTCTAGGAATCTATATGGCCAGGGGAGGGAGAAAAGGAGAGCTGGGTTCTGGCAGTCAGTGGGCTAATGATGAAGAGATGCCTCTAATCTCTTCTCCCCTTGAAATGGAGGAATAGGAGAACATGAGAGGACACACTGTAAGCAGAGATCAGGTAAACTGTGTATAATGGAGAACATTTCCACAGTCATCAAAAGAAAAAAAAATAACTTCACATTGAAATAATTGACTCTGAGCAGCAGTGGGGCACTGATCAAAAACTCAACTTTGGAGCTTAGCAAACTCAACACCCAAAGAACAAATAATCCAATCAAGAAATGGGCAGAGGACATGAACAGACATTTCTGCAAAGAAGACATCTAGATGGCCAATAGACACATGAAAAAGTGTTCCACATCACTCGGCATCAGGGAAATACAAATCAAAACCACAATGAGATACCACCTCACACCAATCAGAATGGCTAAAATTAACAAGTCAGGAAATGACATGCTGGCGAGGATGTGGAGAAAGGGGAACACTCCTACACTGTTGGTGGGAATGCAAGCTGGTACAACCACTCTGGAAAACAGCATGGAGGTTCCTCAAAAAGTTGAAAACAGAGCTACCTTACGACCTAGCAATTGCACTACTGGGTATTTACCCTAAAGATACAAATGTAGTGATCCAAAGGGACATGTGCACCTGAATGTTTATAGCAGCAATGTCCACAATAGCCAAACTATGGAAAGAGCCTAGTTGTCCATCAACAGATGAATGGATGAAGAATCTGTGGTGTGTGTATATATATATATATATATATACACATATATATGTATATATATATACACATACACAATGGAATGCTATGCAGCCATCAAAAGAAATGAAATCTTGCCATTTGCGACGACGTGGATGGATCTAGAGGGTATTATGCTGAGCGAAATAAGCCAATTGGAGAAAGACAACTATCATATGATCTCCCTGATATGAGGAAGTGGAGATGCAATGGTGGGGGAGGGCAGGGGGGTAGAAAAAGAATAAATGAAACAAGATGGGATCAGGAGGGAGACAAACCAAAAGAGACTCTTAAGTCACAAAATAAACTGAGGGGGTCCTGGGGGAAGGGTGTAGGGAGAGGGTGGTGGGGTTATGGACATTGGGGAGGGCATGTGCTATGGTGAGTGCTGTGAAGTGTGTAAACCTGGCAATTCACAGACCTGTACCCCTGGGGCAAATAATACATTATATGTTTATTAAAAAAATTTTTTTTTAAAAAACCTCAATTTTAGGTAAGGATTTTTACAGATAGGAATGAAATGCTTCAGGAATGCAAAGTCATATTTGTTGAAATGGTAGACACTACTGCTGGAGAAAAATTATTTTGTTATTAGCAGTTTTTAATATTCTTTTACTCATTAAAAAAAATTGGTACCAGTATAACGCATAGCACATCTAGTTAGAAATGATCCTTGCGAAAGCAGCATTCTGTAAATTACCTTGTCCTGGGCATCGAAATATTTACAATAATTAGGTAAGGCCTTTTAATCTGCTATAACATTACCTAGGGAAGGGGCTATTCTTTAAGTTGTGACTTTATGGTGAGAATAAAAGAATTAACTAACACTGAAGAAATATGTGCAATTCAGTGCACATTAACCTAAGCATAAATACAGTCAATAAATTGTAAATGATAAACAATACAGTGAATTTTTTTAACTTTTTTTTTCTTAAAGGTTTTATTTATTTATTTGACAGAGAGAGATCACAAGTAGGCAGAGAGAGAGAGGAGGAAGCAGGCTCCCTGTCAAGCAGAGAGCCTGATGCAGGACTCAATCTCAGGACCCTGAGATCATGACCTGAGCCAAAGGCAGAGGCTTAATCCACTGAGCCACCCAGGTGCCCAATACAGTGAGTTTTGATAGAAAGTGCTAGATTCATTTTATGAAAAGCCAATTGAAACCCCAATGTCAGTATGTCTATGAGGACAGCGTCAGTTGAGGTCAATCCTGGTATGGAATCTTCTTTATTCTTTGCTCAGGTACTGGGAACATCCCTTGCTTGGTCCCATGCAGCCTTCACTGGTTTTGGTTGCTCCTTTATGAGAAACATTATGAATATGGGCAGAAAATTATCATTTTCTGCTTATGAAATTGATTGAAGTTCCTTTTTTTTTTTTTAAGATTTTATTTATTTATTTGTTAGAGAGAGAGAGCGAGCACAGGCAGACAGAGTGGCAGGCAGAGGCAGAGGGAGAAGCAGGCTCCCGGCCGAGCAAGGAGCCCGATGTGGGACTCGATCCCAGGACACTGGGATCATGACCTGAGCCGAAGGCAGCCGCTTAACCAACTGAGCCACACAGGCGTCCCGAAGTTCCTTTTAAGTACCAAATCTTTATCATGAGAAATTGGAAGGAGGATCTCTCTCTCATAAGCTCTATGAACTGTTCACAGATGGATTTATTCATGCCTGTTAGGTGCTGAGGATGAAAAAGAAACTTCGACTAAAGAAATTCACAATCTACTGATTCCAGCTTCTCGGGAATCTGCCTGTTGGTCTTTTTGGAACACTTTTGTAGAAATCCAGCAATGCTTTTTGCAATGCTATTTCTACAGAGAAGAGCACTGGGGAAAGGAAGAACAGGACTTTGTTGTGGAATCAGAAACATGCACTCCTATCTTCACTGGCGCATCAAATTATGACCTACTGTTTTGAACATATGATCAAAAAGCAAGTTTTTTTTTTTAACCCACACTGTAGGACAAGAACAGCAAAGTATTTAAGACTTCAATGAGATCAAGAGGACAACTATATGTCAGTACCACAAAGGAAACTTCTACTGACAGTTGTATTACCAAATGATCTGTGACACCTGCGAACTCAGGAATCAAACAGGTGAGCCCTGGTGTGCTGCTGGGGCCAAGTGTTCCATCCTGTGTAACCTGAGGGGGCTGGACAAAGGTAGAGCATCACTCCTGACTGGGTATGCCAATACTGTTGCCACAGATAAAGCTGTCACAAAAGAATGGAGTAACTCAAGAGATGAGGGTTTGGAAAAGAGAAAGGGAGACAGTCATTTCAGGTGTGGGCAGTTGTGGAGGTGGCAGGCTCAAACCTTTACAACTGACCTCTTTACTTGCAAGACAGACATCTAGAGTTTTTTTAGAATTTCAGTGGGGTACATGCAAGAGATCAGGCAGAAAATACATGATCATGAGTGGGGACGGGTATGTATGTGTTCAGCCCATGATCATGGGCAGGGAAGGGGATGTATGGGATGTGGTCTCTAGGCATTCTTTTGCTATCAAGGTTTTTCTGTCCTGGGGGTTGAAATGTTCTGGTCATTGCAAAACATTTTAGTAAACGCCTCAAGAATATGCAATAGGAAATGAGCACAATAGGTTTTAGCTAGATCATGAGTTAAGCAGTGTTACCTATTTCTTTCTTTATTTTTCTTTTAAAGATTTATTAACCCATTTGGTGAAGAGGGAAGGACAGGGGGAGAAGGAGAGAGAGAATCTCAAGCAGACTCCCTGCTGAGGACAGAGTCCAAGGCCGTGCTCTATCCCATGACTATGACCTGAGCCAAAACCAAGAGTTGGGTGTTCAATGGACTGAGCCACCCAGGCACCACTGTCTTGTCTATTTCTGGTTTTAACTGCTGGAGTCTATAGTTGAGCCAGAAGGCTTGCTGATAGTTGCAGTTGCATTTGGTACACAGTGTGCCCAACTCTGTGTTTGGCATCTTATTCACCCTTCATAAGAACCCTAGGAAGTACATTGTGTTATTCACATTGAAGAGAGGAGAAAACTGAGGCTAAGAAAGGTACAGTGACTTGCATTGACCCATCGTAGCAGAATTCAGAATCAAACACTGGTATGACTGACTACCTGTGTTTTCCCCTTTCAAACTTTACATCATCCAATCAACTACAGAGAAGCCACACATTGGAACAACTAAATAATTGATTTAGTTTCAATAAATCATAGTCTACCGAATAAATGAAGGACAGAAAACACATATATGGAGATAAATGAGTGAGATTCCTGGGAACCTTCCAGAAAAACAAGACAGCATTTTAGTCATAGATCACTTTTCAAAAAAAAAAAAGAAGAAGAAGAAAACCTTCTTTGTTAAAAAAAAAATACTTAAAGGATCAGTTAACATTGCAAGACAAGCAAAATCTGGGTGAATCCTGTTATTATTTATAATCACAGAATCAAAATAGTTAAAAGGACAAGATCCTCAAAGATTCATTGTCCTCAGATTTATTCTAAGTTATTCATTTCACCAAAGAGGAAATAGAAGTCCAAGGATATTACTAATTTTATTTCAATTATCACTAAGACTCTTACACTAAGAATCTTCATCATAATTTGCTTAATTAATGAGCAAGTAAATTTTTAGTCCATTTTTCAAATCTTTACCTCTTACTCCATATTCATCAAGAGCCCAGATAATTATACTGGTCTGGAATGCAGCTGTTCTATCCCCTTGATTTTAGGTGCTAATGAAAGCTAGTTATTAACGGTACAAAGGCCAACAGGTACTTGCTTATTGGGGAAATTTAAGTGGCTTCGAAGTAAGTACCTAAGTACCTATTACTGTAACTCAAAGTCCCTGAAAATCCAAGTAAGTTTCTTGCTACCTTCAAATTGGTGGTGGGCACAATATAAGGAGAAAAGGAAAGAACCAAAATTGAACATAGGAGATCTGGACCATTCTATCACTAAGTAGTTATGATATCATATCAA
This sequence comes from Taxidea taxus jeffersonii, assembly GCA_003697995.1. Classification (NCBI taxonomy): domain Eukaryota; kingdom Metazoa; phylum Chordata; class Mammalia; order Carnivora; family Mustelidae; genus Taxidea; species Taxidea taxus. Next base: position 30,855 of record RCUC01130943.1, read on the forward strand.
CTGGAACCTCACTTTCATTACCTGTACCATGAAGGCACTGGGCCAAAGGTCCCTCCTAGCTTTAATATTTTATAATCACAGTAGGACATGAGAAGTCCCAACTAAATCATATGCTCTCATCTGGAGTTTGTAGAAGTGCTGTTGGCTTTTAAAAAAGAGATTAGAAAGTTTTCAAATGCCTTGAGGGTGTAGGTTCCAAAGACTTAGATTTCCTGATTTCTTTTATTTTTTAAATATGTCAACATATTTTATCTCTCTAGGCAAAGTATACTTCTTTCATTTTGTCAGGATTAAAAATAAATCCTGAAGGTACCACCAAGCAGCACTAGGGCTGGAAGGGAAGAAAAACAATGAATAACAAAGAGAAACAATGCTTACTTTGTCCCTCTGCAACTTTCCACCTATGATAAGAAGAGCCAGCTTTCTGCATATCCTCTCTACTTAAATGGAGGGTAAAGACCACATTTAACCACATGCTCCACTGCGGGTGATAAGAAATTAAAAACACTTTTCACGGGTGCCTGGGTGGCTCAGTGGGTTAAAGCCTCTGCCTTCAGCTCAGGTCATGATCTCAGGGTCCTGAGATTGAGCCCAGAGTGGGGCTCTCTGCTCAGCAGGGAGCCTGGTTCCTTCTCTCTCTGCCTGCCTCTCTGCCTACTTGTGATCTCTGTCTCTCAAATAAATAAATAAAATCTTAAAAAAAAAAAAACACTTTTCAAAGTTGGAGTTTACCTTGAACAAATTTTAGAGGACGCATCAAAAAAGTAAACAAAGTAGGAGTGCACAGCATTTGACTTTTCATCCCTCTGTTTCGAAGGGGTCTGATCTTATGGAGAAGCCACTGGGGCAGGGAACTGGTTCATTCACCCATCCAATATATATTTCCTAGTTAATGCCAGGTGCCATGATAAATGCCAGAAGTGCACCAACAGACATGATTCCTGCCATCCAGACTCTCATTATCTAGTTAGCGTCAGAGCAAGCAAAAAATCACAACAATGTGTAGTGTTCTAAAATGGAAGAAGCTCAACGTGTTATATGGAACATAGAAGGGGACAATCTTAACTCTGAAGAGGAAGGTGAGGAGAACTTCATGGAAAAGATGACTTTGCACTAGGTCTTGACAGATTGAGGACACATGGAAATAGTGTGCACAGAGGCATAGAAACAGAGAAAGGAAGGGAGAGGGAAGGAAGGAAAAAAAAGGGAAGGTGCCATAAAAATTTTTTTAAATTCATTCCCCCAATCTGATGTGTATGACCTAGGATATTATTTTCATTATCATTTCCCTAATTGCTTGTGAGGCATATACTCATTCATCAGTCAGACTTTCTCTTAAGCAGAGTGACTATTACCCTCTTTGCCTATTATTTTTTCCTCCTGGGCAGTTTTGCTTTCCTTTATGAATGTATATGAATTCTTTATCTCTTTTCAATGCTTATTCTGTATTAGTCTTAAGTACTGCAAATAGTCTTCCCAGCTTTTCCTGCTATTTTTTAAAATGATATCATTTGGGGACGCCTGGGTGGCTCAGTTGGTTAAGCAGCTGCCTTCGGCTCAGGTCATGATCGCAGCGTCCTGGGATCGAGTCCCACATCGGGCTCCTTGCTCAGCGGTGAGCCTGCTTCCCCCTCTGCCTCTGCCTGCCACTCTGTCTGCCTGTGCTCGCTCCCTCTCTCTCTCTCTCTGACAAATTAAAAAAAAAAATGATATCATTTGTCATAGTCAAGTGATTTTATCTTAATTTAAATTTGATGTTATTTTAATATAGACAAACTCACCAATCTCCTTCATGGTTTGTGTTTTTAAGAAACCCTCTCCTAATCCTTGCCTTTCTACTAAATCCTTTCTCCAAAAAGCTGTAAAGTTTTGCTTCTCGTATTTCAGTTCTAAATCCATGTGAAATAGATTTTGCCCATGAGGTAGTTCTGACTTTATTTTCTCTTTCCACGTGGATAACTGATTGTCCCGGCATCATTTAACGAATAACGTAGACTTTCCCAGTCTTTGTAGTGTCAGCTGTTACAGCTAGGATTCCCTGGAAAACAGCCGGAGCAGAGAATCCCATGGAGGAGGTTTAGTGGAGGGGGCTTTCTAGAACAACCCTGGGATAGTGAGGGAGACAGGACCCAGCAGGAATGCAGGGGCAAACAGAGGCCTCAGCTGGTCACACACAGGTTCTGAAGCTGGGATGGTCCTTCAGAGTGGTCCTGCACCAGGTGACAGAACGGTGCCACGGTCACACACAGCAGGCACTGGGTGGGGCTGCTCCTGAAGAGTGGGTGGAAGCTCTGGCAAGGCCACTCCCCTGAAGAAAAGGTTGGGCTTCAGGAGCCCCTCTGCTGTAAGCCATCAGCCCGCAATGCTCCCAGCAGCTAAGAAAACCAGGGTCTTGACCCAGATAGGGGGATCTGGGTGGCCCACAAGACATCCAGTACAGGGCCTCTGTCACATGTCCTGTTTCTAATTTTATTGGTTACTATTCCTTTGGACTCTTTCTCCTATGATATAATTTCCAGACAGGTCTCCTTCCGGTGCCCTGCATATAATGCAATTTGTCAATGAGCTCCCTTCAGATACATAGCTGTAACTACACCAAAAACTCCAGATTTGTCAGACTCTATGCAGTACAGTGATGCATCTTCCCCCTTGATAGGAATACCTATTACTAAAGGAGCCTCGCTTTTTGTGTGAATCAGCCACATGACTCAACTAGCTCAGAATCAGTATGTCGTCAACTAAAGCTGAACCAGAAATCTCTTGGGTACTTTACTTGTAGGTGGATATTTTAATCTAACTGCAGGATGTTTTCAGTATCCTCTTGACTTTAATCTTGTTACATTTAGCTTAGGAAGAACTTAAGAGGCTTTAATTCTGTCATCTAACACCTCTTTCCATTTCAGGTTTTCTCTGAAGTTGGTTAGGAATGCCAACAAGATACTGAAAAGAAAAGATCTGAAGAAGACAAGGGGCAGGGATGAGCCTTGGGACATGCCAGGGACACCCTCCTACAGTTCCACCCAAGTTCCTTAATTAAATGGTCACCTGGCAGCAGACCCAGCCTGTTTTAATACAGTGCTTGTCTTCCTAGTTGCCTGGGGCAGGAAACGTCCAGTAATCCATGACTCTTTTCTCTCTCAACTGAAAACCCAATCAGATTCATCTAGCTTTGAGCCCACAGAGATTTGGAATCTATCCCTTGTTACCACTAACACCAACACCAAAACAGACCTGTTTGATTCTTAACCATCTTTTTCAGCCCATCACGTTCTCACCCTTGCCAAACCTACTTGTCTTGAAACACAAAGTTGATAAAGTTGTGACCCCTTCCAGTTCCCCACCTAGAAGAGGTGACAGGAAATAGTGCCCCTGGGGGATGAGAGCATCAGTGCAGCCTCCCAGTCATCTGCAGAGAATGTCCACTTAGCTTTGGACCTCTCTGGCATAGAGGCTATTAGGCTCAATAAGGATAATTCACAAGTGATCTTTTTAAGGCTGCCATTTGCAATCACTGAAAGAGTGTTGTGAGTAACCTGTTGCTAAGTCTAAGAGTTGGAGAAGCAGTGCCTTACTCCTGGACACATAGCTAGTGACTGACAGTAGCAGGGTATGAATCTGGGTTTCCTGATTTCAAGGCAGGGACTTCTTCCCCAATCCAGCTCAGCTAAACAGGTGTGTAAAGAATGGTCTGTTTCACATGAAAAGGGGGGAAAAAACGCATCGAAAGGCACATGAGTTCTCAAAGGGCAGGCTCCATATCTCTGAAAGGAAAATACTGCCCAAAGGACACAAGGAAGTGATTTTTGGGGGTATATGGGTGGCAGAGTCAGTTGAGTGCTGGACTCTTGGTTTCAGCTCAGGTGGTGGGATCCAGCCCTGTTCTGGGGTCCACAATGATCATGGAGACAGCTTGGGTTTCTTTCTCTCCCTCAGCCCACTCCCCACCCCATGCTGCTCTCTCCCCCCCAAAAATACATAAATAAATAAATAAATAAATAAATTATTTTTCTCCAATAACACAGAGGCTAACATTCAACTACTTCTGCAGCAGAGGCAAACACTTTCTTGACTCAGGCTCTTTGTGAGATTAGCCATACGGTATCATATGATTTTCCAAGACACTTGCTCTTAAAAGAATTAGAAAGATAATGACAAAACAGTAGCGCTGCTCTTTAAAATAAAGCTGCAGATTTGTGATTGCAATATCTTAATTACCTCGCGGATGAAATCCTGTAACCCCGCCAATATTTGCTGAGAACATAAAACTGGTTATAGAAGCTACATCCTGAAAGCTTAATGGAAGCTTAAATCCAATTTGGAGAAGCTTCTTGGAGTACGTGATTGCAGTAGAAGCTTAGCAGGCACTGACAGATATTTGAAGACATGGGTATTAGGCCAGAAAGGTTAATACTACTATTAATGGTTAAAAAAAAAAAAAAAGGGTTGTGGTCACAGCAACAAATGTCAGACAGGAAAATAGTCAAGAATAGCACTCTCCTTTCCTGTATTAAAGCAGTGCATAAGGAAACTTAAAAACTTGTTCATATTTACAAGCATCTAGTTCCCTATATCTGATAAGTTCTATAATATTGAAAATCATTACAAAAACGGCTAAGTGGGGGCACCTGGGTGGCTCAGTGGGTTAAAACCTCTGCCTTAGGCTCAGGTCATGATCCCAGAGTCCTGGGATTGAGCCCCACATCGGGCTCTCTGTTCGGCAGGGAGCCTGCTTCCTCCTCTCTCTCTGCCTGCCTCTCTGCCTACTTGTGATCTCTGTCTGTCAAATAAATAAATAAGAAAAAAAAAAAAAACAACGGCTAAGTGGAAATTTAGTGATTTCTTAAGAATAATGCACCTATATCATTTCCCTCTAATATTTCAAAGTTTTGATTTTAAAGACTCTGCATCCATTTAATATAGTTTTACATTCGTATAATTGTTTATGTTTTCAATCTTCATTTCCATGAAAGCGGTTAAGCACAGACAGTTCATCCCCTTTCCCCAGGATTTTTGATTCCATAGATCCAGGGGATGGGGCTTGAGAAACAGCATTTTAGCAAGTCTCCAGATGTGGCTAATAATGGTGCTTGTCCAGGGGCCACACTGTGAAAACCCCTGTTCTGTCCCACCCTGGCCCTCCCACTGCTTCCCATAATCACATATCATTTGGTCATTGGTGAATCTCTGTGCATAAAAAATTAAAAGTCATTCAACAATTAAAAGTCATTAAAAGTCATTGAGCCAGCACTTACATAACATATGCTATAACTACATCAGATGTAATGTCATATATTAGAGCTACAAAGATGAATAAAGCTTAATATCTGCATCCATGGGCTTTATATTCCAGACAGACATGTAAACAAATAGTCATGATGCAATGTGATAAGCCTCAGGTGTAATGGAAATGTTCATTCTACAACGAGGGGAATCAAAAGCCTTTATGATGATGGAGATAACACTTCGAACCTTTTTTAAAAAAACTGTTTATTTTGAAATAATTTTAGATTTACAGAAAAGTTAAAAAATAGAGTTCCCCTATATACCCTAAAATCAGCTCAACATTAAATAGATGCTAACATTTTCACATGCAAGGTTAGGATGGATTTTGAAGGGGGAACAGGAATTTATCAGGGTATCCCATGTAGAGAAATAATATATGAATAAAACCACTGAGACAGGATATACTAATAATAATATCTAAATATTTTTGGAGAGGGGCACCTGGGTGGCTCAGTGGGCTAAAGCCTCTGCCTTCGGCTCAGGTCATGATCCCAGGGTCCTGGGATCGAGCCCCGAATCAGGCTGTCTGCTCAGCGGGGAGCCTGCTTCCTCCTCTCTCTCTGCCTGCCTCTCTGCCTACTTGTGATCTCTGCCTGTCAAATAAATAAATAAAATCTTTAAAAAAATAAAATAAAAAATAAAAAAGTAAATATTTTTGGAGAATTGTGTGCTAGACATTGTGTCAAGCCCTTTAAGCATTTTTATCACTTATTCCTTACAAAAACTCCTAAGTAGTTAATATATTACCTACTACCTGGATACTACTATCACTCCCCTTTCAACGAGGAAATTGAAGTAGGTGCCAATCTTCTAGTAAGTAGCAGAACTGAGATTTGACAATAAAACACTCAACTTTGGCACACACATTCTTTTTTTTTTTTTTTAAAGATTTCATTTATTTATTTGACAGACAACAAGAGCAGGAACATGAGCAGTGGGAGTGGGAGAGAGAGAGAGGGGAGCAGGCTCCCTGCTGAGCAGAGAGCCTGATGTGGGACTCGATCCCAGGACCCTGGGATCATGACCTGAGCCGAAGGCGGCCGCCTAAAGACTGAGCCACCCAGGCACCCTGGCACACTTTCTTAACCAGTACAGTATGACTCAGAAATGGAGAAGTCTACTGTGTATTCAGATTAAGTTACATTAGGGAAAGTTGTAGAGACAGGGTTCTGATAGTGGAAGCAGAAGACAAGATCAGAAAGGGAATGGAAAATGCTAGACAATACTGTGGTAGGCAGAATTCTAAAACAGTCTCCTAGGATGGGTCGGGGGTGGGGAGGGAGGAGCAGATAAAAATAAATAAAATAAATAAAATAAAGTAAGTCTCCTAGATTCCTGTCCCCTGGGGGCCATACCTAAAATAATCCTCTCTCCTTGGGTAAGGAGGGCAGATCCTGGTGAAGATGATGGCATACCACTTCCATGATTCACTTAAGTTATATGACAAAGACAAAGGAATTTTGCAATGTAATTAAGGTCCATGATGTTACCATACTGTTGCACTGGTTTGGGACCTCAAATTCGCAGGTCATTTTCCATGTCTGCTTATTCCTTTCCTGGTCTTGACTTCTGCTTTCACTCTTAGAACCCTGTCCCATGGCCCATTCTTTAAGGATCCTGCTCTGCTAGGTAATAACAGGAGCTTTATGAGCAAATTACATGGCTTTGTTTGTGTGTAGCTTTTGGAAATCAATCACATAGCCTCAGCTTCTACTGGTATTATACACAACTGTTCCAGCAACAGTGCTTTCTTTTGCACAGAAGGAAACTTCAGTGGTGGGCACCAGGCACCCAGCAAATGGGCTATACAGGAGCCCCTGAATCACAGCCTACAAGAGTAATAAGCACCTGCCAGGCCTTCTATTCCACCAGCATGTTGGGTCATAAAGTGTACATTGGTGCAAACAGGTTGGGCTTTGTCCATGCCTAACGCAACATGGTTAATCTGTGACCAAGAGAACACAGGAAACGGTGAGCTGCCTCTGGTTTCCATTTCAAGTTTGATCACTTGACTCCCCCCTCAGTGACTGGCTTTGAGAATAAAGTTAAGTCTCATTTTAAGATTTAAAAAAGTTCTGTTCTGGTGAAATCAAGCATTTTATAAAGTTACTCTAATTAAAAAGAACACTTTCTTTGTTCACAAAAACACTTGGCTTTGAGGACCCATTTAACTTCATCCCACCCTCTGGGTACCTTCATATTCCTAAACCTATGCAGAGATTAATAGTTTTAGGTTGCTTAAAAATAAAACATCAACAACCAAAATAATATGATAGTAATCACATAATATGGCATGAAATCATTTTCATTCTATCTAACATAAGACAAACAGGAAAAATTTGCCCCGTTACCAGTTTGCAAATCATGTTTTCTCATCATTCATCCACCCATTCATTCATTCATTCATTCATTCACAAAAACATTCACTGAATATATGCCATGTGTCAGTTACTGAACTGGATTCCAGGTAAATAAGATGAATGTGACACCATTCCTGTCTTTGGAGAGGTCTTTTTTTTTTTTTTTAATAAAAATAAGGACACATCTGATTCAATTTTGATGTGTTCTATCACCAGCAGAAACAGGTTTCATAAGAAGATGATGAGATACCAAGAACTTGGCCAGAACAAACCCACTCCTCTCTGCTATATGGCATACCATTTGAAGGGATATTCTGTTTAATACCATTCTGTTTAACTAACCCTGGGCCAATCTGTCAGTCCTAGTTACTGCCCTGTCACCTGTAAATTGGAGGGCTCTTTTTAATCAAAGTCAACAACCACAAAAATTTAATTAGGCCAATACACATTGACTATTTTGTGACATACTACTCAAGAAATAGCAAATCATCCATCCAAAGTATAAGATAGGGCTCTATATCTAAAAGCTTCATGGGAACTTGACTGACATACAAAACAATGAGAACTTATTATTAAAATAGAAATGGAATAAAATGTATTAAAATGCAAGGTTATTAAAATTTTAATAATCAAAAGTATTATTATACATACTAACATAAGAAGATCCCAACAAAAGAGATCCAAAAAGAACAAAAAAGGATATGGAAATCAGAAAAGACAAGATAACTTTTAGCTGCAGAAACTAAAAAAGCTTTGTAAAGAGAAGGTAGGATGTCAGGTGGTTCAGAAATAAGTGGTAGGAAGAAATAGGGCCTTTGTTTTTCTTTTCTTTTGCTATATCATTCTTTAATTCATGATTTCATATTGGAAAGGCATTAGTATTAGAAATACAATTCTGATTTCTTTGTTAATTAATTTAAAATCCCCCTGATTAAATTAAAAAACTATGGGGGTGAACCAGTAGTAAGCTACACTCCGTGGAGTGTGCATCGAAGGTAGCATGTACGATCTGGTGACACCTTCAAAACAGTAAGAGACCACTAAAGATTTAAGTGACTTAAACAGAAGTGACTGAAAAAAAACAGAAGCAACTGAAAAAATAAGCAAATGTAGAAGCTCTAGTTGCGAGCAAATCAAGAAATCTACATAGGATAACTAGCTGTAAATTATTATTTGTAGCCTCATTCATCACTGGAAAACCCAAAAAGAGTAGATTATTAAAACCATTTCTGCTGGAGTGCCTGGATGCATCAGTTGGTTAAGTATCTGCCTTCAGCTCAGATCATGACCCCAGGTTCCTGGGATGAAGCCTCACTTAAGGCTCCCTGCTTAGCAGGGAGCCTGTTTCTCCCTCTCCCTCTACCCCCTGCTTGTTGTACTCTCTTTTGCTATCTCTCTTAAATAAATAAAATCTTAAAAAAAATCATTTCTGACTCTTTGAGCCAATGATGTGTAACCATAATAAGCTAATATTTTCTAATGTTTTATGAGGTATCATTTCCTTTGATGCTCAAAAGAACCCTATGGTTTGATATTATTCCTTCCAGTAAATGTAGTCAGGGGAGTAACGACAGGGTGCAAAATCAGTATTTCTCTGGCTCTACAAATTTTGGGGCTCCCTTCCCCTCCACACAATTTCTCCTAATCATTCTAGGAATCACTCGTGCTCAGGCATGCAGTCCTCCTCATCACCACTGTTGTCCCTTCTCTTCTGACGGCTTCAGGTGCCTCTTGACATTGCTAGAATTGTCACCAGGGCTGCTGCAGCTAACGTGCCCGAGGTGCCGCCCAAGGCACTATTGCCTACGTCTCCCACTTCTCCCACTTCTCCTGGGCTCCTAAGGACGAGGTAAAATCTGGTTCGTTCCAGTATGCTCCCTGTCTCGCAGCGCTCCAAGATGACATGGAGTTGGGACTCTTCGTCCACAAGTTTGTCACACTCTATTAACGCAGACCCTGCCTTCAATGTATTCAGAAAATTTTAGTAAAATTTCTCTTTAAATTTTCCCATGGCTTTTTTGGTGCAGTTCCCTCCTCCCTATGACCCAGGTGTGAGTCCAGGGGGCTGCATCAGCAGAGAATCTGGAGGCCATACATTACGCTATTTTCAGCGTTGTCTCTCCCCGCCCTCCTGTGCCTCAAATCCCTCTTTCCTTGGGAGGAGCCCCGCCCTGTGGCCATCCTCTAAGCACTCAAGCAAAAACCTCTTTGACAGCTCTAACCATCTAATTATCCAGACATGCCTAGACTTGTGTCTGAATCCTAGGGAGGCTATGCTCACGCTCCAGCTGCGCGTTATTTGCTCCCTCCGCAATTCCTCGCAGCTAACCTGGAGACCTACAACTTTAATAAACCACAAGATTATTTTTGGATTCTCTCTCCAAATGCAAATTCAACCTCAAAACCTTAACTTGGATTTGAAACAAACAAGCAAAAAATCTACATCATAACATTTTAGGAAAAGTATGTGACGCCTAGATGGTCCAAGTTACTGTCTCCCATGGATTTGAAATTGTGTTACATAAATCATGAAAATCTGAATCTCAAGTTCTAAAGCCCCCACTCACTTGCTTAGCATGAAGTCCAGTTTTTTCCTCAGGTACTTCCTCCCCAGCTCTGTCCTCCAGGGGTCCCACCAGGTTTTTGTGCTCAGGGGCCAGGCTGCCGTTGACACCCTCAGTTCTGTTGCTCTATCACTCTTAGCCCTTAGGTTTCTAACAACCTCTATTCTCGACTAATGAGCTGGCTTGGTAAGAAAGTTCCTGCTTCTCCACATGCACCCCAATGTTTATAGCAGCAATGTCCCCGATAGCCAAACTATGGAGATGTTCATCAACAGATGAATGGATAAAGATGTGACATATACATATAGTGGAATATTACTCAACCATTAGAAAGAATGAAATCTTACCATTTACATCGATATGAATGGAACTGGAGGGTATTACACTGAGCGAAATAAGTCAATCAGAAAAGACAATTATCATGCAGTTTTGCTCATATGTGGAATATAAGAAACAGCATGGGGGCACGTGGGTGGCTCAGTGCGTTAAAGCCTCTGCCTTCAGCTCAGGTCATGATCCCGGGGTCCTGGGATTGAACCCCACATCAGGCTCTCTGCTCAGTGGGGAGCTTGCTTCCCCCTCTCTCTGTCTGACTCTCTACCTACTTGTGATCTCTCTCTCTCTGTCAAATAAATAAATAAAATCTTAAAAAAAAAAAAAAGAAACAGCCAAGAAGATCACAGGGGGAGAGAGAGAAAACTGAATGGGAAGTCATCAGAGAGGGAGACAAACCATAAGACTCTTTGCTATAGGCAAAAACAGGGTTGCTGCAGGGGAGGTGGGTAGGGGGATGGGGTAACAGGGTGATGGGCATTAAGGTAGGTACATGATGTGATGAGCACTGGGTGTGAAATACAACTGATGAATTATTGAACTCTACATCCTAAGCTAATGATATATTACATGTTGGCTAATTAAATTTAAATTAAAAAAAGAAAGTTCCCTCCTCTCTTGAAAAGCTCCTCTATACTGCAAGACTCTTGGGCTTCTGATGACAAAATTACTCCTTCCCTTCATGCCAGAGCCCCTTCCCCCTAGTGTCTAGCGTCACTCATAGGAAGATGAGGAAACGTCAGTGCACAGACTTTTGGCCCAGACTTATTCCCTCATGATACTTCTCCTTCCACAGTCCATCATTCTTCCCTGTGGGTCAATATCCTTTAAGGACCCCACACTCCCTCTACATCCTATACATGTCTGAATCCTAATTCTAACCTAGTTTAAGGTCTTTCCTATAAGGCTCTGGGCCATCTAGAAAGCATCTTGTTCAATGTACTCAAACAATCCATGACTGTGGAAAAAGCTCCTAGGGCCTTCTGTTAGGAGTCCAGAGATCTATAACATGCTCTGGCAGGGGGGTGAGGTACCTGGGCACACAGAGAAACTCTAGGGGGGATGGTATGGCCTAATTTCACAGCCTGGAGGCCCCCAAAATGTACGAAGTAATATGGGTTGATTTGTGTTTAAGGACTATCTAACAGGAGTTACTGTCCTTGTAAGTGATCAGAAAGTAGATAAAATAAAATAGGCAGTAGCATTCATTTACCTGATGAGAGCTATCAAGAGGAAGAAAGTAGGCCCAAGGAGTATCCACTGTTTTCAAAAAACAACCTCTCCCAGAAGAGTCCATGAGGAATAAAACAAAGCATACACCTTCCGAATCAGTATTCCTTTGCTTTATCAATTTGATAAAATGCTTTGATACAATTGCCACATTAAAAGCTTATTTTTATGCCTTAATCAATAATGCTATGAGGCAGAAGGTGAAAAACTATTTATCTTTTATTTAAAAAATTGTTTTCTCTTTGAGATTTTTCAGCAGCTATGACTTGGAATCACAGTGTTGATGCTCTCATTTCTATATATCTTTAAAATTACTTTAGAGGTATGTGTGATCTGGGATTGCAGACTGCACCCTTACTTTACATCTTGTGCCCTGAACCCACGAATAGAAAAGAAACAAGGGAAAAATAATTCAACAGAATGTGTGATCCTCAAAGCACAACTGGATAGTGATCTTGGAAAAAAATTCACATACATAGAGCTGGCTCTGGATTTTAAAACATCAGATTTTGGTCATGGCCCTGGCTTTGGAAATGTATTATCTGTTGAAAAACAGAATTTGAATGAGAGAAACACCCATCATTTATTCTACATGGAAAATGACTTTAAAATACAAATTGTCCATTGGTAGACAATCTATCTCATATTTAATGTGCTAATTAGCTATTCTTATTTTGCAGTGATTGAGAAAGATATTTTTTAATTCTTTTTGTGTTTTTCACAAAAAGCAACTGAACATAATGTGATAGCAATCACGGTTAAATAGGAGAGCTTTGTTTGTAAACACTAGCTAATTTTTTCTAAGTCCATGGAGAGAAAACTATCAGAAGATCTTCCATTTCTTTTGCTTCCTCCATTTTTGAACTTTTAACAGTAAAAGATAGTCAATCTACTTAAATTTAGAGGCCTACATGTCACATGACAATGAAATGATACAACTATCATTTATTATCAAGATAACCGTTGTTCTGTAGCAAAACAGCCACCATACATTCTTCTTTACATTGTTGCTCATTTAAAACACCATTCTGTCTTCCTACATTTCTTGGTCTTGCCCCATCTGCATCATCTTATCTTCCATTTGCCCCTCCAGATCCACTCTCCATCCTTTTCCACCCTACCCTTGGCCCTGGAAGGCTGACCTTGAAGACCACAATCCACCAGCTCCCTTACACTCTGCCCTGTGGTGGGTTCAGTTAGAGGTTTCTGGGCAGAAGATCAAAGGAGAGAGATGCCAGATCTTCAGCCCAACAAGCTTGGCCACAAGCCACCACTGCTGCCATGTGGCCCCTCCCTGTGAAGCTCCTCTGTCTGGGTTCCAGTGACCGCTGCTTCTCTTATTCCTTTAGGCCAAGGGGTGTCCATTTCCTGTCAGGACCTTGTCTATCAGGAGCTTTATAAAGCTCCTTCTTCTCTCGGTTTCTGGATAATGCTTTATCCCCATCCAGTCCTCGATGTCTGATTAGTTCTCCATGGGCTCTGCTTTCCCAGCTCTCTAGCAAACTGCATTTGCCCGAGTAACAGTGCAGTCTCAGAGCTGAGCTTCTCACCCCATTAAAGGACATGGGGGAAAACACAGGAAAGGCCAGTTTAGCTGTAATCCCACCACACACACTAACTGCTCTAGGTTCATGTTTTTTTACTTAAAAAGTCATTAAATCACTCATTAAAAGGAGGCAAGGATATGGATGCAATAGGTGAAGGGGATTAAGAGACAAAAACTTCCAGTGATAACATAAGTAAGCATGGGGATAAAAAGTACCACATAGGGGATACAGTCAATAATACTGTAGTCATGTTGCAGGGCAGCAGACAGTAACTATACTTTTCCTGAATTCTCAAATGTCTTGAATTCTCGAATCACTGTGTTATACGCCTGAAACTAATATAACACTTATGTCAACTACATTTCAATAAACAAGGGATAACCATTAAAAAAAGGTAGTTAAATCACTCTTAAAAATCATAAAAGTGACACATTTACTGCAACCAGTGACATACTATAAAAATATATAAAGAGAAGAAGTTAATGCTCTTCCCTAATGCTTCTGGATTCTTCCCCTTCACCTTGTGCCCCATCTTCACCCTGCTTTGCACGCAGGTAAGGAATGTGAACAGGCTGGTTAGTCTTTTTCTACACCTATCTCCATGATAGTCAAGCCCATAGCAAATAGACATACACTCATATATGAAGAGGAGTGATACCTGTCTTGCAAAACCTTCAAGAATGCTATACATTACCTTGCCACTTGCTAGGTACAGATCTAGTTCAATACTTTGAACAGCCTCATGGTATTATATAGTAGAAAGGTACCCTAACTTATTTAATCATTTCTCAACTGATGGGTCTTCAAATTTTCTCAGCTACTTTTGCCACTACAAACAATGCTAGAGTAAACACCCTTATGCATGTATGTTTATTACTGCATCTATTTTTGTAAACAAAATTCCAAAAAGTTGGGTTGCTAGGCCAAAGTTCCATATAGTTTCAATCACCACCCTCTTACTTTCTTCCAAGTGTATTGCAATGTATTCCTTAATTTAATTCTTACATTTGTTTTATATGGGTATGATATGGTTTAGGCAACTGCTGAACCTTATTTTCTCTCTTACCATGAATTACAGAGAACTTTCTAGGTACTATGTACTTTCTGTTGTAATCTTAAATGGCTGCATATGTCCATTAATGTTATGAAGCTTCTTTAAATTTTTACTGGGCTTGTAGCAAACCTCAGTATTATTGTGGGAAGAATTTCTATCCACTCTCTGTAATACATACTTAGAGAAATAAAAGTTTTGACCGTTGCATTAGATACTAAAAAGTCTATTCAAAATATGTGTCTCAACTCTTAATCAGTTGGCATGAACTACATCTTTTGATGGCCCTTCTAACTGATCAAGTGACTCAAAATATCAAGAAGAATGATGCCCAGGGCATCTGCTTCCACCACAGCCTCCGTGACTTCAATCAGAGGGCAAAGATCATGAGATTGCTGAGAAGCACACAGAAACGCTGGGCATTTTCCTAAGTACGGTGAGCCAAATTCCATGTGATTCTTCTGGCATTAAGAGGGTCTATTTCAGATCAAAGGTAAAAAGAAAGCCATCAGAACAGGAAAGAATCAGCCCTCAGGACACTGCTGTGCAGGTGAGCACCGCTAGAGTCCTTTGGGCTGAGAAAATACCACATTCCACGAAGGCTTGGGAACATTCTATAGTAGTTTCTATCCCAAAATAAAATATTATAAAACCAATTCCAAAGGGGGGGGGAGAAGGTAGTGTGTGCTGGGGGGAAGGCATGGGCATGAGAAGAAAAATCCAGCCACCATTCCCTGTTAGTATATTCTCTATTTGATCATATCACCACCAGACAAGAAATTCCTGTGTGTAGTCCTTAGAATGAAGATTTAAGAAAATGTCAAAACCAGCAGGAGGTGGACCAATAGCCTCTGTGCTGCCTTTATGCTATTTCCTGTGTGGATAGTCACATGGGCCTTAACTCTCGGTCCTGTGAGAAGGAGAAGGGGATTTCACTCTTTCCTGGGAATTACTACATGCCCATAACACTAAAGAGTCTTCCAAGTGGAAACAGATCTGATTACTTTTGCCAGACTTAATCTCTTACCTGAGCAGTTAATGAGAGCTTTCAATAATCTTAATCACATCACTTCAATAAAATACCTCGGTGTTATTTCCACAGGAAATAAATGTCCACAGACCATAAACTCAACCTGGTTAATAGCTAACATCAGAGACAGGTGGGAGTTGGATCCAGATAAAGGGCCACTGTGCAGTGATAGTCAATGAATTATGTCCCTCTATCCTCTCCACCTGCCATCAGGGCTGCTGGAGACTCTCTGGGGCCTCTGCCAGGAAGGGGTGAGAAAGGAAATGAAGGGAAAGACAGGCAACTAGAAGCAGGAAAATTCTCCCATACATATAGACCTACCAGTGGTAGGAAGTCACTGAAGGATCCAGAATATGAAGAGAATTCAGACTATGGAAAAGGGGAATAAGCGGGGAGAAGAACGCAGAAACACAGGATATAAATCAAGACCCACTATTTGAAGAACACTCTCCCTTCATGCTTTTCAGAGGGACAGTGACAAGAGACAATGTTTGGATGTCCTAGAGGAAGGTCTTAGCAAAAGAGAAGTCACTCACACCAGAAGAAAAAGTCTCTCCCACTCCTTTTCTTCTTCTTTCCAATTCCTTCTTTTATCAGATTAGAAGCACTGGTCATGATTCTAAGAACTGGCTCCCAAAAGTGATATGGAGGGCTGGGTCCAAAGGAAGGGAAATGGTTCTGAGCAATTGTGTCCTGAGTTCAAGGGAGAGTGTGACTACCCACTGAACTTACCACTCAGTGGGCTCATAGTCAGTCACCATAAAAACTGATTGTCCTCTGTGTGCCTGCCTTGACCCAGATACAATGGAGCTTTTATAATATTTTTATATCGAAAAAGGGCAACAAAATAAAAGGACAGTTCTAAGTTGGGAAAAAATAAGACTTGCTGAAGCTCAATATATTTAATGCCCAGTTTTTGGATGAGAGACACACACAATCCCAGAAGTTGGTGTGGTTTCTAAAAAAGAATCTTTAGAGTTGAAGGACCTAGTGCATGCCTGAGCTTCTAGAAGTCTCTCATCTAATAGCTGCACAGAAGACCTCCCTTTTGAAGAATTTCAATGGCCCCAGCAGCATCCATAGGAAGAAAGAATTTTCATCAGTAGGGTTCAATAACACATGATACAAAATCTGTAATTCTCTGACTTTCCTGGTGAAGCAAATGGGTTATATGACGAAAGCAGCAAGTCTCCTCAAACTAAGATCAATATATCGCAAAAATGAGATCAAAAGCACTTACCACATTAAAGAACCATGCCTGGATCAATGATTTAGAGAAATTTTTAAAATGTCAAGAGTCAAAATGAATAGAAAGCTGTTGAAATTCCTCTTTCCTAGATAGAGATTTTTATCACACAAATTGTGTGTGATGTCTTCTCTAACCTTTAAGAGACCGTATATCATATTACGACCCATTCCCTAGATAAAGCGTTGACCACATGCTGTGGGAGTTACCCCGGAAAAGAACCCATTGCCTGCATAGTGGCATTCGAAACCTTGAGCCCCTGGCCACATCGGCCTGGAAAATGTAAGGAGTACTGGAGAGGCACCTTTTAGACACTACCTTTCTTGCTCTTATTGAATCCACTTATAGGACCCCCAAAATTGTTTTCACGTAAAATTTTGTATCACATTAAACATATAAGCCAAATCAACTCTGGAGCACCCGTAAGTAAAACAGAAACAGTAAAATAGACCATAAATAAAACAGAATAAACGTTACTTCATGCTCGTCTGGGAAATAAAGAGTCCAAAAAGAGAAAGAAAGAAGAGCTGAACCGAGTTTCTTCAAGTGAGACTGAATTCATCCCTCTTCTAGTTTAAAAAAAAGTTCTTGTAAAGTAATGGCACTTGGAAAAGTGATTATTAAAAAAAACAAAATTAGCGGTGCCTGGGTGGCTCAGTGGGTTAAGCCTCTGCCTTTGGCTCGGGTCATGGTCTCAGGGTTCTGGGATCGAGCCCCGCATTGGGCTCTCTGCTAGGCAGGGAGGCTGCTTCCCCCTCCCCCTCTGCCTGCCTTTCTGCCTACTTGTGATCTCTCTCTGTGTCAAACAAATAAATAAAATCTTAAAAAAAAAAAAACCCAAAATGCAAAACCTCTTACAACAGACATGAGCAAAGACACATGGAGCTTTTGCTCTTCTGCTTAGAGAACCCCAACGAACCCGAGCTACTCCGGCAGCATGAACAGCAGAATTTAGGTCAAGGGGCCGATTATCCAACGACAGCATCAAAGGCAGAGACAAGTTGCTACTTCTTTCTGCGCATTCCTGTTTCCTTTGAGAGTCCTGAGTTAAGCAACCACGGAGGTAGCTTTAGAGTACGCCAAAGTAAAATATTTGTAAAAGACATTTACAAAGTATTGCTTCTACACCCCAGAGCCTGGGAGTCAGCACCAGCCTCACCATGGCCCCACTCCCCCATACCACTCCCAGTTTTCTTGCTACAGAGTGAACCGACAAACAGGCCCAGGAGTTTGGGTTCATCATTCAGTGGTGAGTCTCTGAACAGCGCAAGCAGATGACTGTCTGTGATCTGCCCTGGAACAGATGTGAAGTATCTTACACAGGGACTTACCTGGAGGTGACTGGTACTGGGGCCGAGCCACGGTCTTCCCAGGCCCCAGGCTCTTCTCCAAAGATTCCCCAGGCACCAACTGAGGTTGGCCTGCTCTGAGGAAGGTCGAGCCGGCTCCTTTGGTCTCCGTGACCTTTGCAGAGGATGGTAGCTCCAAGGTGTCAGCAGAGGAGGACCCAGAGAAAGCACTGCTCTTTCTGCCGACAGAGTCATCAGGAGCCACTTCCCATGCACCCAGCAGTGGAGGGAGCAGCAGTGGAGGGAGCTGCAGGACCCCGTGATGTTGCTCAGGGCCG
The DNA here is from genome assembly GCA_003697995.1 of Taxidea taxus jeffersonii. Taxonomy (NCBI): domain Eukaryota; kingdom Metazoa; phylum Chordata; class Mammalia; order Carnivora; family Mustelidae; genus Taxidea; species Taxidea taxus. Next base: position 49,126 of record RCUC01130943.1, read on the forward strand.
GGGAGCCTTGGAGAGAGAGGCAAGGGAACAGGTGCCATCCATCTGCGTGTGCTGGACTGGGAGGATGAATTATTCAGTAGCACGCTGAGCACTGCCGGGGCTGAGGGGGACGGCTTCTTCTCATGGCCTCCGGGCTGTGGCCAGGCAGGGCTGCCGCGGTGGGGCAGATCCAGAAACAAGGTTTTGTGATCCCTCAGAGGCAGCCCAGCCTTCCGCTTGCCTCTGGCTTCTGGGAGGGTGTGGGTGCCTGGTGTGCTTGGGGGGAAGCCCAGCCTTTTCCCCTCAGTGGCTTCATCTAACTTCTCACTCTCTATCACCTTCAGCAGGACCTTGTTCACAGCCCCCTCGGCGCTGGCTGGAGTGCATTCTCCGTCCGACAGCTGCCATGGCCTGTCGCCCGGCTGCTCCTCACCTTGCCACCTGGAACCAGGAGTCCCAGCCTCAGCTCCTGGGAGGGTGAGCCAGTCTGCTCTGGGTATAAACTCAGCTTGGGCTGCTGGGCAAACGGCAACGCTTTCCTCACCTTCAGGACCCGTTCTCACTACTCTTTGCACCTGAGTAGACAGATCCTGGACTTTGGCCACTACTTTGGAAATAGGCTTCTTCCTGCATGTATGCTCTGTAGACTTCTCCCTCTGGCCCTTCTTGGCCTCTGGATGCTTCTCAGAGTCCTCATGACTTTCAGACCAAGCTGCCTGCTGGTGCGGCAGCCTGAGAGGGCCCCTCTCGGGCTTTCCAGCACCATCATCCTCTGGCTCTGTGGAGCTGCAGTCAGGGGGCAGCCCTCCGCGTCCAAGCCCGGTGTCCTCAGAAGCCTTCCTGAAGTTCCCAAAGCCACAGCTGGCATCCAGTGTCCTGGGGGTCTCTGGGGGGCAGCTCTCTCTCCACTGTGGGGAGGAAGTGAATGCCGCGCTTGGGAGTGAGCTGCCTCTCTCCTGTAGAAGCCAAAGATTAGGCCTTGGTCGAGAAAGAGGAAGAGATTTGCTGGAACAGAGCTGGTCCTTCCCCATCTGAAGACCCGACTGCCGGCCCCCACGCCCTTTTCTTCTCGTCCTCTTCTGTGGAAGCCCCTCAAAACTTCCTCTCCTTCCACCAAACCTCCGAGGCTTTCGGTTCCCATGGGCACTCCTCTTATTGAGACAGCGCGCAGGGGGCTCCCCTGGCCAGTCACCAGCACTCTGGAAAGAATCGTCCTCGGGGGCCAGGCTCACGGACAGCTCCAGCAGCTTCCCCTCCTGGTTCCCCATCGTAATCCCCAGGATGTGATCTGAGCTCAGCAGATCGGCCAGAAGTCTCTCCCTCTCCGCTGTAAGTTTGTACAGCTCAGTTAAAATGTCTTTTGTGGGAGTTTGCTTGAAAAATATGTCGCCTGGATGTTCATTTGGCTGCAGGCTGAGGCTGATGACGTCTGACCCCTCCCTGACTTGGTAGCAGTTATGAAACCCTTTATTGGCTCTGTCTAGAGTTACAGTGCCCTTGTATGAAAATCCTCTGACTTCCCCCCTTGGAAGATAGAAGCTGATGTAGCAGACTTCAGTAATGGGCTTATGCAATTGGAGGGTGCAGTGAGTGCCTTCCATTATGCCTACCTAATTATTCATGCCTTGGAGATGCTGGTCTGTGGTCAGGCTTCCCAGGCTCCGGTGGTGGGGCATGTGATGGTGGCTAGGCAGGGAAAGCAGCTGACAGTCATCTCCAGCAACAAGACTGTCTGGTAGAAGAAGAAGGAAAGAAAGCAGCTTATCTAACTGAGTGCATAATTCATACACCAACATAAATGAAAGCATAGCCATGATTTATCCTTCCTCTCTGGCTGATCTCAACCAAATCAACCCACACCAACCAGAGGCTGACTGCAACCTCTTCTCTACTCCCATCCCTCCACTGGACCAGAGCTTTTCTACCGCTGAGAGATGGCAGAGTGCCCCAAGACGAAAGCTCCTTTCCCCACAAGGGAACTCACCATATACCCTAGAGCAGGTCTGTCAATTACTTTAGGCTTCAGTTTGTATTTTCCTATTACACACAGCTAATACATCTTCCAGAAATCCCGAGGAAAGAGGATTTGGGGATACTTAGAAAACATAGTCATTTAATAACTCCTTTTTGGAATATTACTATGCCAAAAAAATGAGCGGAGTTCTTTTACTCTCCAAAAAGCACCTTCTAAGCTTTGAGATCAATTTTCTATTTAACTCAAAGAAGTCTTGGGCAAAGGTATTGGGCCACCAATTTGGAACCTTTTCTGAATACAAGTCATATATTTTGCCAAAAGAGCTAAAAGTGAAAAATTTAAGTTTGAAATTTAAATAAATAATTCAGGACTCTTAGTCAAGGTTCTTTGGGTTTTTCTCTCCCCTACTTCTTGCCTATTTAAGGCCAGAATGGCAGAGAAAAAGTAAACACCTGTGTCATTGCTGGCCCTGTGTGGATTCCCCATTTCTTTACCAATGAAGCAGCTGAAATGTCACATAAGCAGGGAAAGTAGCTGTGTTTCTCTCTTAAGTTTTGAGGAACCCCCAAAATGTCTTTGTGGCTAACGTCCCTGCTCCCCACAGACCAAGCATGGAGCTTGGAATTCTATATTACAACACTTCATTTCTTAAGTTAAAGCAATTCCCAGTCTTCAAGACTTCCATGCCTAAAAGAAAATCCCCTGGGACGGGTAACACAATAACCATTTACTAACCACTGAGATCTTAGTGAATTATTTTCCTCAGGTATTTTATACTAGTTCTATATAACAAAAAAGCTGCATAAAAATACATCTTGAGTGGCAGAAGAGAGAAAGGAAGAAGAGCTTAGTAATAGAACCTTCTTGAGGAAGACAGAAAAAGGTGATAAAAATGAAGGTTAAAAAAAAATACATACATCTGCTGGTCAACTCACAAGTGCCAGGAGAACTCAGAGTACTCAGAGAAAGGGAAAGTAGAACACCATTTTAAAGTGTTAAGAGAAAAGATGTGTTAACCCAGAATTTTACATCTAGTGAAAATATTCCTCAAAAATGGTGAAATAAAGTCATGAAATAAAGTCATTCTCAGATGAAGATAGAGAATTAATTGCCTTCTCCTAGAGAAGCAGACCTTCTCTAAAGAAATTTGCTAAAGGAGGTTCTTCAGAGAGAATGAAAAAAAGAAATTCGTAACATCAAGAATGAAGAAAAAGCAACAGAAATGGTAATGTCTGTGTAAACATAGTATTATTCCTCTCTTTAAAAGATGTTTGACAGTTGAAAACAAAACAAAACAAAATAACATTGTTTGGTGGGGGGGTTGCAATGTATGTACATATAATATACCTGATAGCTACAACATTAAGAGGGTGGGAAAGGGACCTATATGGTGGCAAAGTATAATAGCAATTTATTTCTGCCTACCCTGTAAAGAGTAAGGCATGCATAGTTACTCCCCAGAGCAACCACTAAAAAAGATATAATGAAAAATACAATTGATATATTAAAATGGAAGAATTTTAAAAATTCAAATAACTCAAAAGAAAACAAGAAAGGGGAAATGAAAGAGAGGAACCCAAAAACAGAGGCAACAAACACAAGTAAATAATAAAATGGTAAATCTAAAGCTAAACATATCAATACTTACATTAAATGTAAATGGTCTACACACACAATTAAGAGAAAAAGATTGTCAGACATGTCTAATAGGCAGTTAAAGTCACTGACTTGGATGAGGTTAATCAAGAAGAATGCACAGACTAAAAAATTCAAAGGTTGTAGAACAGAGTACTGGGAACACAGGTATTTAAGGGATAAATGGAGGGAAAAGAGACTTTAAATGAGACTGAAAAAGAACGTGTATTAAGATAATTCTCCATATTTTGTAGCTAAAGACATTAGGATTCAGTGGTCTAACTTCTTACTGTGCTTTTAGTATAGGTCTGTAAACCTAACCCTAACAGCTTTCAATCAGCACTGCCCAAATGAGACCAGAACCCATGTCTCAGAAACTAGTGTTAGATTAAATCAGAGGGCTTCCATAATATAAGCAAGTCTTTCTTCCTCCCTTCCGTGACAATAACAGGAGTCACATACCCAGTTATATCTTTAAATTCTTAGCTCTAGCCTCATCCATCATCTTTTCTTAAATAACTGTTGCATTTTCCCTCTATTGATACACTTTCTTTTGCAGAGGAATGTGTAAAAATAGCGAAAGTGATAACCATGGTATTGTATGATGTTGAAGACCTTTCAACTAGGGATCGAGTGAAAGGTTGTAGAAGATAAAAAGAATGACCTTGGAGTTGTAGATCTCAACGTTGGCCATGTAGTTTGTGGCAGGATACGTGGCAAAAATAAGTCCCTGCTAATTATAAAAGAAAAATATCCCATCTTGGAATTCTAAAATTTAAAATAATATTGCAAAGTTTTACTTTGCTTTCGAGATAAAATACTCTTCTTCCACATTCGGGAGGTCCAAATCCAGGTGTGAAATGGTTTCTTCATGCCATGTGTTCATAATTTCTGAGTTTCTAATGATCATGTAAGCAAGTAAGGAAGATATTCCTAGTGTCTCTCTCTCTCTAGGCCTTATCGTTTAACAAAAAGTTCAAACAAAAGGCATTATCTGCAATGAAATATAGGGATTGAAAAGTGAATTGTTTTAAAGTGGAGTTGCTTGAAAACAACAAGTTTCTCCTCTGAATGAACAAGAGCACAGGTATTGATATATCAGTGGCACAAAGCTAATCTACTTTGCCTGAATTTAGCATCCAGGGGGCATTTTAGAGGAAATGTATGGAAGAAAAAAATTATTGCATATTTTCTGGTCTCAGGATGAGTTTCAGAACTAGTTTTGCTGTAATTTTGAACATCCAAAGTCCAAATAATTTAAGACAAAGAACATGAACAAATCTTTTTCAAAGACTCTTATTTCCCCATTCTTTTCCATAGTTTGACATTATAATTTCTCTTCCATAGTTTGACATCAAACTTGTTATGTACATCTTCCACTATCATCAATGAATAGTTACAGGGCTGTCTCTGGAGGATAGAAGAACTATCCACACTTTTTCCCAATCTCTCTCAACCAAAGAAAAGACTCTCAGGATTCAGCTATCAGCCTAGCATCCCTGCCAGTGTCTGGATAAACGCTCCTCATGTGTTTTCTTCTTTCCTTTGTGAAATGAGAAATTTAGCCTCTAAGTTTCTAATTCATTACCTCAAAATATTACTTGGTGACACCTACTAGCTAGACAAAGAACTACAAAACTCCTCCTCCTTGAAGAAAAGCATATGACCTGAGTAAAGGAACTTCAACTTCAGCACTCCAGTGGGCACCATGTCAAAGGCAGGCCTCTGAGCAGGGCAAACACTTCTCTGCAACAAGCCATTAGCAAGGCAGAGTCCAGTGCTGAATCATCACACATAGTTTCCATCTGAGAAACCAGAGGAAAAACACTATAAGTCTTGGGAGAAAAAAAGCAAAATAACAAGGAAAGCAACATGGAGTGGGGTTAAATACCCCAGCACTATAATCCATGCTGAGTTCACAGGACTATTTCAAGCAGCATTGCCTCATTCTGCTTTGACTAAAATACAGCAGCTCTGCATGCTCCACACACTAAGTTATATATCTTAATTTGGCCTGCAAAGTAACCTTCTCTGGTTATGCTCAATGTAAAACCACTTTGTTTCTTGGGGAGTCTTCATGTCATCCATTTCCTCTGGCAAACTCCAGGCTGTCTCTCCAAGACAACACTGCTGCGGTTATTTCTTCCCTGACTCTTTTTCCAATAAGTAAGTACATGATTTCACTCCACCCAAAATGGAAATATCTGTTGTACTTCATCATAATGGAATATTACTGCCTTTTTAGTAGATGCTAGTCAATGCTCATGGCATATTTCACCAATGCCTAAAATAAGATCCAAGAATTGGCAGCAGTCACGCAGTCTGCTTACTGTCCATTTCCTAATTGATTCTGGCCCTAAAAGACCAAGGCAAAGTTTTATTTGCTTAGCGATTGGCAGAGTAATGCTGCATGACTCCATCTGAGCCCGATACTGATAAGACAGATTATCTGTAAGTTCCATTATTAAACTAGAAACTGTCCATTCAGATTCAGGTTCTCCCCTCTACACACCTCTCTAAATACCAGGAGGCTGAGTGAACAAGCTCCTTGGCACTCTGGCTTCTACTGGGTTTAGACATTGGGAATTATTAGCAGCATATGGGAGAGCAGAATGGAAGAAGGGTCATGTTTATTCCCTGGCTCCCTCCCTCCTAGGTATGGTTTTGTAGTAGGTATGTCCTCTAATGAAGACCATGACTCCTTTTGAGTAGCCTTCCTCCAGGTATAGCTACATTCTCTGGGTACCAGTTGTGACTTCCTCTTATTGCTTATCCAGGTCTAGGTAGCTTTGAATTCTGCCACTTGTATGTGATTTTGGAAAAGTTAGTGTCTGCCTCTCTCCTTCCCTCCCATCCTTGGATGGAATGCAGTCCTACTGATGTTCAAATAGAAGATACAAAAATAAAGGTGGGTCTGCAAAGATTTCTAGCTCTTTTCCTCTGAAGGTATTTTTCCCCAAGGAATCTACACACTGTAAAAGTAGGAGAATAGAAGCAATACTTAACTTATTGCAGTGCAAAGCAGGAAGAGACTCATTCTACAAGACATCAAAGAATAGATTAAAGGAGGTTATAGAAAGGAGAGACACATCATGTTTGTCAAATCAGAAAATCCTTCAAAAAGAAGAAAGCAGGGGCGCCTGGGTGGCTCAGTGGGTTAAGCCATTGCCTTCGGCTCAGGTCATGATCTCAGGGTCCTGGGATCGAGTCCTGCATGGGGATCTCTGCTCAGCAGGGAGCCTGCTTCCCTCTCTCTGCCTGCCTCTCTGCCTACTTGTGATCGCTCTCTGTCAAATAAATAAAATCTTAAAAAAAAAAAAAAAGAAGAAGAAAGCATTTCGAATAGCTCCATACTAAAGGATACAATTTTGACAGATGTGATTTTAAAAAGAGAATTCTGGGAGGAAAGACATCACAGGAGACCAAGAAATTTGATAACATGTACAAAGGGAAGAAGTACTCTCTTTTGTCTATTTTTTTTTTAACAAATGTTAGGAGAGATAAGTCAAGAAAGAGTGATAGCACATTGTAAAAAGATCTGAATACAGACTGGTGGGAAATTAATGCTAACTTCATAAACAAATGGGAAGCCATGGATGGATTTTGATCAGAGTTGTTTGTTCAGTACTAAATTTAAGGAAGATGAGCTTAGCCGTAATGTCAGAATAGAACCTAGTAGAAAGAGATCAGATAGAGAGTCAAGAATGTGGAGCTCTGGTAAACATCAAATTCTGTCTAGAGGTTGAAAAAGAAACAAATTAGAAGGGGAAATTACAGGCAGAATTTTAGATAGTGATTTTAGTAGAGTAAGAAGAAACCAAATTATATTGCAAAAAGCAAAAGAGAGAGGCTGATGGGTAAGAGAAGAAAATAAGAAGAATAGCCCGTGCAGGTATCAAGGTGTTGTCTTTCTTGCTACTTTTGCTTTGTTGTTGTTGTTTTCCAGTGGAGGACACATAGGAAGAGTAAGCCTTAACAAGAAGAAGGTTGTTTCATCCTTAAAGACTGGGGCTAAATAAAGGGAGAAGATGATTATGAGATAGAGAGCAGTGAAATTGAAAGAGTAATGTCAGAATAGAACCTATAGAATAGAACCACAGTGATTTTTGTTTTCCTCATAAAAATTCTATAATTTTATGATTTTCTTTGCATTCTTACAATGTCACAAGAAAGCACGAAATCAATCTATACTGCAAAAGCAAAATCTCTACCTTTGAAACTCTGATTTGACTATGACACCACCAATACTCTGAGCTAGGCATTATTATAACACACTGGCAAATCTCTACGAAAATAATATAGAAGCCAAATAGAATTATTTTTGGTCAATAAATTTCTATCCATAACCAGAGATGATTCTCAAAGGATAAGAAAAAAGGGCTTCTTTTTGTGTTTGTAAACAATAAACCATAAACCAACCCACTCGGATACCTAATTATGCTATAAGGTGTGAGTATTGAAGATTCTCCCAAACACCGAGAGAATCTTTTCTTCACCTCTCTTGTACCTCTTCAAAGCTTCAGACACAAAGATAAACAAATATCAGCTGCCTGTGTGATCTTCATGAGAATATAAGATATTGAGATCTTCAAAACATTCTCTGGCTCATGTTGCTATCTGGTTTATGTCATCATCTGTGGGAGACAGATGAGTGTACTGAGGAAATAAACCCCTTCCCCATGATTTAAAAAAGAATCTGAACATACGAAATTCTTACTCACTGAACGCTCAAGTCCAATGGCCAATGTTTGACTGCACAGTATCTCGCAAAAGTGGGATTGGTACATTCTTGGTAAAACAAAGATAGATCCCTGTCTTAAAATTAGGAGTATCTTTTTAAATATACAAACCATTCTGTAGAGTTTGTTTTTCCTGAGAACTTTACATGAGGATCATTGCATATATTAATTTGTATTTCCAAATTAAGGAAGCTGCTTTTGAACAATAACTTTTCAATTAGAATGAATAAGGGATTAAAATAGGCTTTTCTATTCAATGGACCATGTCTGCCCCATTTTATAGGACTCAGGCACTGTGCTTTAAGGGCACTCTTGTTTAAAGGTTGGCCACATACACATTCTCCAGAATAGATCACATATTAAGCCACAAAACAATTCTCCAACAAAATCAAAAAGATCAAAGTCATACCATGTATCTTTTCTGACCAAGACACTATGAAATTAGAAATCGACCACAAAGAAAAAAATCTGCAAAGAGCACAAATACATGGAGGTTAAATAACATGCTGCTCAATGAATAGGTCAACCAAGAAATCAAAGAAGAAGTCAAAAATTACATGGAGAGAAATGAAAAATCAAAACACAATGGCCCCAAATCTTTGGGATGAAGTAAAAGTGGCTCTAAAATGGACATTTATAGCTTGCCAGGCCTACCCTGAGAAGCAAGAAAAATCGCAAATAAACAACCTAACCTTACACCTAAAGGAACTCAATGAAGCCAGGAGCTGATTCTTTAAAAAGAGCAACAAAACTGATAAACCTCCAGCCAGACTCAACAAAAGAGAGAGAGAGAGAGAGAAGGGACGCTAACAAAATCACAAATGAAAGAGGAAAAATAACAAACAGCACCACAGAAATACAAATGACAAATTGGACAACCTAGAAGAAATGGATAAATTCCTAGAAACATATAACCTATCAAAACTGAAGCAGGAAGAAATAGAAAATTTAAACAGACTGATTACCAGCAAGGAAATTGAATTAGTAACCAAAAGACTCGCAGTGAAAGTCCAGGACCAGAAGGCTTCACAGATAAATCCTACCAAACACTTAAAGAAAAGTTAATACTTATTCTTCTCAAACTACTCCAAAAAATAGAAGAGGAAGGAAAAATTCCAAAATTCATTCTATAAAGCCAGCATTACCCTGGTACCAAAACCAGATAAAGAAATCAATAAAAAAAAGAGAACAATTGGCCAATATCCCTGATGAACACAAATGCAAAAATCTTCAACAAAACACAAGTAAACCAAATTTAAAAACACATAAAAAAATCATTAACCATGAGTGGGATTTATTCCTGGGTTGCCAGGGTGGTTCAATATTCAAAAATCAATCAACATGATACATCACATCAATAAAGAAAAGACAAAAACAACATGATCATTTCAATGGATGCCAAAAAAAGCATTTGACAAAGCACAATGTCCATTCATGATAAAAAACTCTCAATGAAATAGGTGTAGCGGGAACATATCTCAACATAATAAAGGTCACATATGAAAATCCCATAGCTAACATCCTCAATTGGGAAAAAAACTGAGAGCTTTCCCTCTAAGATGAAGAATAAGGCAAGGATAGCCACTCTCACCACTTTTCTTCAACATAGCACTGGAAGTACTAGCCACAGCAGTCAGGTAACAAAAAGAAATAAAAGGCATCCAGATTGGTAAGGAAGAAGTAAAACTTTTACTATCTGCAGATGGCCTGATATTAGATAGAGAAAACCCAAAAGACTCCACCAAAAAACTGCTTGAACTGATCAATGAATCCAGTAAAGTCCGGGATACAAAATCAATGTACAGAAATGTGTTGTATTTCTACACACCAATAATGAAGCAGCTGAAAGAGAAGTTAAGGAAGCAATCCCATTTACAATTACATCAAAAATAGTAAGATACCTAGGAATGAACCTAATGAAAGAGGTAAAAGATATGTACTCTGAAAACTATAAAACACTGATGAAAGAAAACTAAAGAGGACACAAAGAAATGGAAAGACATTCCATGCTCAAGGGCTAGAAAAACAAATATTGTTAAAATGTCTATACTCTCCAAAGCAATCTACACATTTAATGCAATGCCTATCAAAATACCAACAGCATTTTTCACAGAAATAGAACAAACAATCCTAAAATTTGTATGGTACCATAAAAGACCCCAAATAGACAAAGCAATCTTGAAAAAGAAAAACAACAACAACAAAAAAGATATATCAAAATTTCAGATTTCAAGTTATATTACAACGCAATAGTAATCAAAACAGCATGGTACTGGCACAAAAATAGACACATAGATCAAGTGAACAGAATAGAAAGCCCAGAAATAGAAAGCCCAGAACTCTTCGAGATCTTCAACAAAGATGGCTAAAATATGCAATGAAAAAAGGACAGTCTCAATCAGTCAATCAACAATCAATGTCTGCCACAGAGCATAGCCCTCAAGGAGGAAGGGAGGAACTCAGGGACTCATAAATAAAGCTACTCTGCCATCTCTCTCATTTCCCCTGTCTCATATTGTGTGTTTTCATTTTTACAAAATGGCCCTAATATTTTCATATATCATAATAATGTGACTTTCATAAGACAAGTTGTGTGGACTGATAAATCACTGAGCTCTATCTCTGAAACTAACAACACACTATACATTAATTAATTACATTTAAGATAGATAGATAGATGGAAGTTGTGTGGCATGAATTTCTATTTGAGCCCTACAATCACTCTGTGAAGTAGACGTGACAGATGCTGTCATTGTCAGAGCACATACAGAGAGGCTAAAGGGGACTGGAAAGTTTAAGGTGACTTGCCCCTGATCACGTAACTAGGGAGCAGTATAAATAGGACTCAAACCCAGGTTTCTGATGCTCAGTTCAGTGCTCTATCTACTACCTCACTATAGCTGAGTCATTGTTTAAATAAAGAAGAAAACTAAAGGAAAAAAATGCCATGGCAACAATTATAGTTGGATAGAAATTTACATACAGTGTAGTACTATACGGAGTAAAGCAAGTGGGCTCAAAGTCATACTTTGGTAAAGGTCTCTCACTTAAATATGATTTTTAGATTTCTAAGTCTGATTAAATATTCAGGATCCTACATAGGACTATAATTTATAGGCAATGGTTCTGTACTGCTTCCTCTTTGCTTGGCTGTTCTTGTTGAGGGAGACCACATTGGTGTTATATATTCACAAACTCACATTTACCATGGGGACCAAAGAAGGCCCTGCTCATCTTAATTGAGGGTCAGTTCATAAAATCTGCCATAAAAGTTAGTCATCTCATATGTTTTTTGCACAGTACCAGTAACTCTAAATACAGTGATGTTTGAACAAGACTCTCCCAAGAAAGGGATAGAGTAGCTCAGCCCTGTGTTTCAATCCAGTGTTCATGCCTGTTCCAGCACAGCTAGCTGGGATCACCACTGTTGTCTGGCACATTCCTTTTCCTTAGTTGACCAATGACAAGGCGGGAAGGTAAACAATTTGGGGATGGTCAAAATCCATAAAAGTTAAAGACAGAGGTGTGCTAATAAAATGGGTGGATTCATACCTGATTGAGAAGGGGGAAGAGGAAGAATGGGAGGAGGAAGTGGATGTTGGCCGACATCCTGATCAGTTCTTAATCAATGCTAGGCCCTAGGCTGAGATAAGCACTAGTAATTTTCCCATTTTACCTGTGAGAACTGTATAAGCTCAAAGAGGTTAAGTAGCTTGTCCAGAATCACAAATCTATCAAGTCACAGAACTGTATTTGAATCCAAGTCTGTTTTAAAAGTCTGCATGTTGGAGCTAAAAAACACTGCATTTCCTAAAACTTTAGGAAGAGATCATGAATCCATTATGGGAGACCCTAAAGAGACCTCTAACATATTGACATAAGGATTATATATCTTCTCTTCAGAAAAAAATGATTGACAGATTATGGTTGTTAAGCAAGTAATGTCATGATCTGCGTGCCCCCTAGCCAGAATTTAAATTATCAATTTGGCAGCAAAGAAAATCATTAAATTCTCGGAAAATTCCTGCTAAGAATTCTTTTTGTCCTGAAAGAACACTAGTGCTCATGGCTTAGTATTTCTGTTAGGACCTAAAGAAAGACTTGTGCCACAAATATCCCAGAAGAGAGAAGAAAAGTTTAAAAATTGGACATTAGCATTAAATTTGCCTCAAGTTAAGTAAGAATTATGATTGAATGTCAGTAAGTTTCTACCTCAGGAGATGTAATAAAAAGTGTCAATCCTCTCCATTCCCCCACCCTGACTTTGAGGCAGTTCCCTTTGTGATCAGGAGCTAGGCTGCGGGTATGGACTCCTTGAACCCTGTTTGCTCAAACATTTAAACTAGTCCCACCTTGGGAGGGAGGCTGGAAACTATAAAGAGAAATTCTAAACAACATCTAACTAGTCTCTATCTTTTGACATCTGAATTTAAAAGAAAATCTCAGCCACAGAGCATAATTATTTTATCCCTAATTTCAGCAGCTTTTAAGACACAGACCCTTTATACCATAGTGGCTGCAGTCAGACCCAAAGCAAAGGAAACCTTGGGCTCAATACACAACTTCCTTTAATAAACTGAGCTGCCCTGAGAATCCCCCATATGAATGCCACTTGTAGTTTCATTACTTTATGCAGTAATATCACATTCACAATTTCTACAGCTTGCTATGTCACACAGAGGATGTTTAACAGTTCTTTCATACTTTTTACATAAGATTTTTTTTAAGAT
>ML101764.1:3927-16874 GCA_003697995.1 Taxidea taxus jeffersonii
CTTTCTTTCTTTCTTTCTTTCTTCTTCCGACTAGTTCAGTGATTCAATGTCTTTTGAAGAATCAGGAAAAAAATATTGATAGTTTTTATCTTTATCACACTGTCTGTATTAAATATCATCTGTTTATTATAATATGCTGGGCTCTGATGAACCTTATAAAAGTTCATTTAAGCAGAAATAGTACATCCTTCTAGGTGCTCCTGTTGAGAAACAAGATGATATCTTTGAGATGGCTCAAATGAGAATTCCTTTGCTTTGTAATTAATGTATCAATTACAAAGTCACTGTACCCAGCTGGCCTTGTTAAAATCATTCTTCTCATCTTTTCCACCTTCCCACTTTCTTTTATTTTTATTTATCTATTTATTTTTAAGATTTTACTTATTTATTTGGCAGACAGAGATCACAAGCAGGCTGAGAGGCAGGCAGAGAGAGAGGGGGAAGCAGGCTCCCTGCTGAGCAGAGAACCTGATGTGGGGCTTGATCCCAGGACACTGAGATCATGACCTGAGCTGAAGGCAGGGGCTTAACCCACTGAGCCACCCAGGTCCCCTCCACCCCTTTTATTTTTTTATTTTTATTTTTTTAAAGATTTATTCTTTTTTAAAGTTTTTTTTATTTTTAGTTTTTCAAAGATTTATTTATTTATTTATTTGAGAGAGAGAAGGAGAGAGAGCGCACACATGCACAAGCAGGGGGAAGGCAGAGGGAGAGGGAGAGGGGATCTCCAGCAGACTCCTCACTGACCTGAATACTGAGCTCCATACATAGCCCTGAAATCATGACCTGAGCCAAGATCAAGAACCGGATATTAAAAACATTGAGCTAGGTGCCCTTCCACCTTCCTGCTCTTTGACCTTAAGGCATTTAAGAGGCACAGATCCAGAGACAAAAAATCACAGAGACGGAGAAGCCAGGCTCAGGGAAGACAAAGAGATAAGATTTATTTCCTATCAGCTTTCCGAACTTCTTCTTGTGAAGCCTAATTTTATTATTCTACATTTGTGAAGTGTATTGTTTACAATGAAAAAAGTGAGAGAAAGCTGACTTTCATGGGGATGGAAAACTAGAGGTAAACCAAAGGATAATTGAGAAGTTCAGTCTCACAGGGTAATAATATAAACTAGCTTTTAAAATTTCATTTTATTCCTGCAGAGCCATAACCTCATGCAGTATGCAGGTTATCTGAGAGTATGAGATGCTTTTGGACTTTCCCCTGAAAATTTAAAAACGTGGAGATTAAATACAAGGCCTGATTCTCCACTTTTTGTTGCTCTTTCTGCTTTTTTGGCTTTTAGCATATACACAGCATATTGAGAATACTGTTCATTGCCAGTAACAGGAACAAAACAGGGGAAAAGCAATATTAAATTGATACAGTCAGTAATATTTGCAAAATAAAACAAAATAAATTTAAATAAATATAAAGTAAATCAAAGGATATTTATCCACAATGCAATCTTTAATTCAACATGAAAAATATTTACTCAGTGCTTTCAGCATGCCAAGCTGTGTTTTAGGCCTGGCAGGGATACAATGATACAGTCTCTACCCTCAAGGTGAATACGCCTTGACAGTGGCAAAGGAAACAATTCAATATGTGAATGATTATAACATAGGGTAGAATGGAATAAGGGCCCAAGGACAGGTACACCCATGGCGCTAGGAGAGGTTAGGTGGAGAGAGATTACATCTTGTTGCAAGAGTGGGAGGACATGGTGATTGTGCTCAGGGAGGAAGTAAAATCTGATATAGAAAAGGAACAAAGCTGGGGGAGAGATGGGGAAAGAACTTTCTTGTGGAAATAAGATCACAAGTCATTGAGAAAGATCATTGGGGAACATCAAATACTCCAACCTTTCTGGAGTGTGTTATGTGTGTGGGTCATCAGAGGAGATCAGGCCAGAAAGGTAGGTTGAGGCTAATCTGTGAAGGTCTTCAAAGGAAGGAGGTGGGAAGTAGTAGTCGTGGAGAGCCGAGAATGTATGGTGTGCGGGTGCCCACTGCTGGCTTTCTAGGAAGCTTGGCTGGACTCAGCCAGTCAACTCATTGCTGACTTATTCTAGGAGTATCTCATTTTTTCCCCAAATATTTCCTCCATTCTGGGCTTTCTGGGAAGCAAGAAAGTGGAACAGGAGTTCCATGAGCACGTGCCAAGCTGCTTCAGTTGATGGCAGATCTACTTGGTGGCATCCAGTTGGTGGCAAATTTTCTTTCTACTTGAATGTCATGACTGTAACATTCAAAAATATTATTTCTCATTCTTTAAACTGAAAAGTGATGGAAGAAAGACTGAGTTCAAACAAGCTCCCAAGGTGCATCTGTGCTGATTTGCCTCCTGCCTGCCCAGGATGCCCTCCCAGGATGCACTGGAGCGGGTACTTCTTGTGCACAGGCACCTGCACATCTTTGTTTAGTCGGCTTTGGGAAAGGTGTCATGAAGGAGGCATTGGAGGACGGGTATCGCATGAAGTTACTCAAGATAGAAGAGATCCGAGCCAGAGGATAAGTATAAAACCATGTCTGTGGAGAGTTTGAGAATTGGGACCACAAAAGTTAAGCTTGTCATCATGCCAGGGTGCCGGAGAGGACGGAAAGTCTAAAAAGTCAAGAGTGAGCTAATAGTAGGGATATTATCAATGAAAGATGATGTAATGAGATAAAAATGTCCGGAATCGGGACACCTGGCACATGGCCCTATTGGGTAATAGGGCCTATTGCTGGACCTTTGGCTAAGACTTATTTAATGTTCACTATATAATATTGAAGTCTCAGATATTGTAACCTGATTTTTTTTTCTCTCTCTCTGAGGCTGTCTTCAACCCCCAAATGTCGTGGGTCTATGCTTGCCTCGGTTCAGTGTGCTTTTCAATGTACTGACACTTAGGTTCCTTCAGCACCTCTACTATAGCCTCACGTCATAGGTGAGGAGATTGCGGCAGAAGGACGTGAGGTGACTTGCTCAATTTCAGAGCCTGGAAGTGGTCAATCTGGAATTCAGCTTCCAAAGAAGAACTTTACAGGAAAAAAGACAATTATGTCGGTAAGTAGTCTAGGAGGTTTAAAAAATAATAAAGCCAACATTTCAATACTAAAGTCATAGAAATTCAGGTAAAAATTGCACATGGATCTCATCAAGGACCCATTTTATTAACATAAATGAATTCGATTAGGAATTTGCAAGATTAAGATTTGGTCTTGGAAACAGATTTTCTTTTAATCAAACTAGATGCACGAGCACGTTAAAATTGGTGTAGAGGGTCTTTCGTGTGAATGTGTATGCCCCTGTGACTTTGTTGGGCTACTTTGATTGAAGTCATGCCGAGGCCATAACGATACAAAGATAGTTTTTCCCTCTTTCGGTTTCCAGGCTGCTTGACTTGGCCTGTAGCTCTGTAACAGGAACGAATGCACTTGTCTCTTCGACAAATGGGCTTGGCCACTGGGCCTTTGTTTGGCAGGACGTTCAGGATGTCAGACTCCTCAAGTGTGGGGCCCTGGCACGTCAGTCTGAGTCAGCTCCGTAAGGGTGAAGCACTCATTAAAGAAACGGGTGCCGAAGACAGCTGGGGCACAACTGTCCTTTGGGAGCTGCACAGAGTCGGGGGAGGCAAACTGCTCCTCTGTGACTATAAAGGGATCCCCGGTGTCTGAGAGAAGTAACTGTGGAGTAGAGTCCTTGTTCTTCGAGAGAAAGAGTTGGACTCTCTCCCTGATAAGCCAGACTGGTACTTTGCGCTGATCTCCAAAGGGGCCATGAGTGTCAAGCTCTCTGCCAGAGCGTCGTCTGGTAGAGATAACTGCACATGATGACAATATATCTACAGTGTTCCTTCATAAGCTAGACACTGGGTAAGCAGGCTTTTTCAGTGCGTTTTCATTTAACATGGACCTTTTACAGAAAAGCTACTGCTTTGAACAAAGAAGTGTCTTCCAGAACTGACAGGTGGAGTCTAGCTCTAAGCCGGCTGCGGAAGCCCATTTGCCCTCTGTTCTAACCTGTGAGTAGAGATCCTTAAGGTAAGCTGGGTCCATCCTCAAGATGGTGAATTACCAGGCAAATTTCCAGGGACATCAAATTTGTATTTTTTCTTTCCCCTTAAGAATTACAAATCCCTTCCAGAGCTGTGATAATCTCTGACTCTTCTCATGGAGGATGGCTGTCTTTTCTTTTTCTCTACTTCCTTCTCCCACTTGAACTTTCCGTATAACTTATCTCATGGCTGCCGTCCTCCTTTGAGAGTGAATGACATTTATGAGGAATCCACAGGGGCAGTTGGATTAGTGGAGGTGGGGTGCAGGAAGTGAATGGTAAGCAGAAACCTACATTCCAGAAATGGAAGGGATGGTTGGCCCAAAGGTGAAGCCTGCGTACATTAAGTGAGCATGATGAATATGAAATGGTTTAAGCAATTTATTATAAATAAGGCTGTTCTCAAAAGCCCAGACAGAGAAGGATGTGCCACTACCCTCCCTCCATCCAAACCCTTGGTTCTGGAAATCTTTCCAGTGCAATGCGTTAGCATCCTGTACCTTAGGTCATAGATGGGCCATGAACTGACAATGGCTGGTGTGGTGAACAACACTGTATCTTGACCTGATGGCTTATCGCTTATCATTATCACTGTGGCAAGTCTTCCTGTTTTCTTCACCAAAATAGGAAGTGCAGTTCATTCTTATTTATTTAGGGAATGAATATTCATTTTTGGGTACACTAATCTCTTTTCTTCTTCTAGGTGACCTATTTTGATGATTGTTTATTAGCATTTCATGTACAAACATGGCAGTAGAAATAGAAAGGGATCAAATTTCAGCTATTTAAGTGTGGTAGATGTTGTGGCAAAGAGAAAATGAAAGGGTTTTGGAAAATAGAATGGAGTTATTAGATCATTAATTTCAGTTATTACTGTCATCACAAATAATTAAGCCGACTGTACATAGGAACTTAATACAACAGAAACATTTTTAGTGAATATCTACTCACAAGGCTTACCATTCTTGTATGTAAGATATGCGTTTTAAATAATAATAATAATAATATTAATAGTCCATCTAAAGTTCTAGTTGTAATCGGCAATTAAAATTTATTTTCAGTTAAAAGGTTAATTCAACAGCTGAAGGTACATACCTTGAAGTATGAAACTTATGACATAAGCCACTATCTCTTTGGATATGCAGGGTAATAACGTCACTAAAACCACAGTGTGAGAAGAGATTCATGTTTCACCAAGGTTAAAGGCAAAGGGATAGACTAAGTTTGAAAAGAAGACAGTTAAGTAGAAAAATGCTCAAATTGACATGGTATTATTTTTATATATTTTGTACCAGTAAAATATCAGATGAAAGAGACAAGTTATTTTTTACCATTTAGGGCCAGAGTAGGGCAAAAAAAATCAGGTTAAATCAGGTTATATGATCTAAGGCCTACGTGATCATAGCTGCAGTGACTCCAATGGCCAATGTGAAGAACTATTGGCTGATTGATGGTTGGTATAGATTTTTTGGGTTTTTTTTTGATTTAGAAAGGAACATTTATTGAACATCTACTGTGCCAAGTAGTACACCAAAGTGATTTTTCATCTGCAAAATTATTTGATTCTTTTAATAACCTTGCAATTAGTTACAAATGAGAACATTTATTTTTGTAACAGTCACTAATAGATGCAGTCAATGTTCTTGGTAGATGCAGTCAGATTGGCCAGATGTTGGGATATTGATTATAACATGGAGATATGGATCTGAGGAAACAAATAATATACTCAGAGTGTAACTGAACCAAGGTTGGTTTGTTTCTTGATGAGTCAGAAGCTGCACCAGGTGGAGTTGTCACACAAAGTGAACTTCGCTTGCAAAAAATAAGGAGATCACAGGGAATAGCTTCCAAAGTCATGACTCCCCAGACAAGGGAGGACAGGTTCTTTTTATTTAGGGTTAGGATGAATATTTAGATAGGGAAGACTTGGCATTGTATGTTGAGGTGGGCAGAAGGTCATGCATGTACCTTATGGAAACATGCCTATCCACACATTGTATGTTATGTAAATGAGGCTTGTGTTCTTCCTTGGGTGGAGATTTTAATATTATAATGAAGTCAAGGTAGTTGCTAATCATTCTAGAGGTCACTCCATTTATGCTGATAGGAGTCAGGGGTTAAGATCGAACTGATCAGAGTGGTCTGGGCCCATTGGAGGTCTCTTCAGAGCAGTCACTATAGCTCTGAAGTGGTTTCACTTTCCAATTGCCCAAGTTAAGAGAGAAACTGGCGGGGCACCTGGGTGGCTCAGTGGGTTAAGCCTCTGCCTTCAGCTCAGGTCATGGTCTCAGGGTCCTGGGATCGAGCCCCGCATTGGGCTCTCTGCTCAGCGGGGAGCCTGCTTCCTCCTCTCTCTCTGCTTGCCTCTCTGCCTACTTGTGATCTCTCTCTGTGTGTCAAATAAATAAAATCTTTAAAAAAAAAGAGAGAGAGAGAGACACTGGCAAGAAGAGCTTAAGGAAAAATGTGGGACCAAGGCTGGGGAGTACAAGCAGGTGGGCAGGTCTTGGGGTCTAGCTGGTGATAAGAGGACTTCAGAGTGCTTTCCTTAACATTATACTCAAATCTAAAACCATGTGTGAAGCATTTTTGATAGTACACTATAAAAAGACAGCTAGCCGGTGATGATCATCAGTTTAATGATTTTGTAGGATTGTTAGCATCACTAATAATCTGTTTCACCTACAGACCCTATCCCTAGCAATCTCTTCTGTGAATATTTATTTTAGGCGACTAAGGAAATCAGGTGTGGTGATTTAAAAATCTTCCCACAAATTCTTTGACCCTTTTTTCTTCAAAAAGTAAAAGAATTTTGCTTCTCTTAGGTGTGGGCCAAACTTAGTGAGTGAGGTGAAAATAGTGGTGTGTGACGTCAAAGATTATGTGATGAAAGGAATTATAACTTCCTCGTTGCTCTCTCTTGGATTACTTACACTAGAGAAAGCTGGTGGCCACATTTTGAGAACACTTAAGCAGCCCTATGGAGAGATCCACGTGGCCCAAGGAACTAAGGCCTTCTAAGGCCACGGGTCAGTGAGAAACAAGGCCTTTTGCCAACAGCCATGTGAAGGTGCCATCTTGAAAGAAGATTCTCCAGCCTCCGTCAAGCCTTCAGAAGATGGCAGCCATGGATCGTATCTGGACTGCAACCACGTGAGACACCTTGAGCCAGAGCCACCCAGGTAAGTCACTTCTGAATTCTTTACCTACAGAAACCATGAGAAAATACATGTTTATTGTTCAAAGCCACTAAGTGTAGGATAATCTGTTATACAACAAAAACTAATTAATATACCAAGAAAGAAGATATATGTGTCAGCACCAATTAATCTGTATTACTAAAAGGAAACAAGTTCTTTTAGCCTAAGAAAACAGAGCCTAAAGTCAAGATTGCATGCTTTTATTATATTGGAGACACAATCTTAAAGGAAGCCAGAGTGAAGGAAAAAGAAAAGTGAGGCGAGGAAGACAGGAAAAAATTCAGAGTGGTGCTTAACAAAGTTGGCCCCAGTTTCTCAGGATGACATAGTTGATTGCTCAGTCCTAGGAGGTATCTTCAGAAGGGCGGGGAGGTGATATGACACCCCTGTGCCTTAGAGCAATCAAGTGGGGAGGAAGGGAGAGGAATTTATCTGCTAGCTTCCTCCTGTCTGCCTTAGGTCAAAGTACTCCCATGGGGCATTAGCCCTTCACATTCCTTAGTAATATCATTTTGTCCCTCTGGACCACTGCTGGGAAAGCTAGACTCTCCAAGGGTCTCGTCATGTTGACTGTGGGTACTGAGACTATGTAGTTCTTGCAATGGTGAACGCACAGAAGCCATGACAAAGCCTGACTCCGGTGATCTGAGGAGGCTGAGAATGTTGTTGGGGTTTAGAGACAGGAAGAAGTGACTAGAAATGCAAGTCTCTACTGGAACCATTTTGGCCAGGAGACGAAGCAAGGAGCGGAGACCCAGGGGCAGATGGAGCTGAGTGGATGTGGGAGATGTGTAAACTGGCCTAGTATCCAATTAAAGACACACCATATTTGCGTATGAAGGCTAGAGCATTGTCAGAGGACATAAGATTATCCTAGCAGAAGCAGTCACTTGCAGCAGGTAGGAGTTTAAGTTCTAGGGTTTGAATCGCTCCTCCTATGCTTCCTAGATAGGTGACCTTGCATACACTGGATAACCTTTATGGCCCTCAGTTTTCTCATCTTTAAAATAGAGATAATAATAATACTTACCACCTCAGGAAATTTAGATGCGTTAATAGACATATAATACTTGCAATTGTGTCTGACATAGAGTAAGTGCTAGATAAGCACTGGCTCTTCCTGATATTACTGCCTACGAGGAGCTTATGCATCTGAAGAACAGACAGACAACAGCAGAAAACACGAAACTAGTAAGTGAGGGGGCAAAAACCCTTACAGTGAATAGAGATCAAAGCCAAATTAAGACTTTTGCATGTAAAAAGCATGCATGTAATTAGAATGGCAAATTAACCACTGCATGCTTCTCTTAATTTGTATTTGGGAATGAAAATGTGGTGGATCCCTATGGCTCTTTCTGATTCTGTCGTGACTGATTGGTTGAGAGTATAAAAATGTAACACATTTGTTAGCTACTACCTATGTGCCAGGACTTGTGAAAGTTCTTTCACATGGTGATGTGTATAGGCTGGTCAAGGGGGAAAGTCCACATCTTCTATGCTCTATTACTAATCTAGTTGGACTTGGAATATGGTCTAGTTAAAAATCCCCAAATCAAAAATCAAGTAAAGAATAAATCAGAATCCCAGATCAGCCTTAATCCACAGTTAGAGTTCCCAGATCAGCCTTAATCCACATAGGTCTACATCAGAAGGAAGCAAGGGCAATGATGAGGGAACACAGTCAGTAAAAAAGAAACTGAAGTCAGTCCTCCAGTCACACCTGGAACGCTGGCAGCCCAGGCTCAAGAGTGAAGAAGAAACCTTATATATCCATTCAACAAGTATTTCATGGTAATGCTCATCCCATACCAGGCATTTTGCTGGATTCAGTTTCTACAAATAGGAAAGACAAAAATTCTCCACCCCACTGTGGTCTGGTGGGATGTTGAAGATTAATTTTAAAAACGGTTCTATTTCAATGACAAGGTGTATAATAATTGTGTATACAAGTGTGCATAGAAGTGACATAGGACTCCCCTTCCTCTGTAATTAGCTACGACACTGGTCAATGTGTGGGAAATACTGTGTCCAGATATTTGACAAGAGGCAGCACAGTCTGAAGAAGGAAAGCTAACAATGTGAACCTTGTAGTTGTCCCAGATATCCTGCCTGAGAGTACTTTCTGGACCTCAGTGCAGGGAGAGGGAACACAACCAGAACATGCCCAGTGTGCTGACCTAAGACAGGAGGAGATAGCTAGAATTTGAAGAGCAGAGTGCTGTAGGAGGAAACTGCTGGGAGGAAGAGCTCTAGAAGTCTGTACGTAGCTCTGCCCTTGATCTTTGGCTGACCACTAAGCCGCATAGGCAAAGGATGAAACTCCACAAGGCTGGGCCAAGGATAACCAGGATGAGACTGTGAATGAATAATTCCCAGAGCTGACACAGCACTAAGAGACATTGAATTTCTGACAAGTCAGAAGGAATACCTGAGGTATTCAGTCAAGATTCCAGAAGGTCATGCATGACTTAGCAGAGGCTCTAAGAGTTCATGCCTCAGCCCTTAGAGATAAAATAGCCCCAGAATTAGGATTATTCTGAATCTACAGGATTGGAACCCAAAAACAAGTATCTAGAGGACTAAACTGCTATTTAAGGGCCTGCCCAAGCAAACATGATACTCCTTAAGGAAGACAACAAAATACTCTAACATAATATTCACAAAATCCATCCTCCAGTGAAAAATTAGTAGGTATGAAAAGAGGCAAACAAAAACAAAAACAAAAACAAAACGTGACCCATAATTAGGTGGGAGAAATCCATAGAAATAGGCCTAGAAATGACAGAGATGATAGAAGAAACAGATGGGAGCTTTATTTATTTATTTATTTTTAAAATATTTTATTTATTTGACAGACAGAGATAACAACTAGGCATAGAGGCAGGCAGAGAGAGAGGAGGAAGCAGGCTCCCTGCTGAGCAGAGAGCCCAATGCGGGGCTCGATCCCAGGACTCTGGGATCACGACCTGAGCTGAAGGCAGAGGCTTAACCTACTGAGCCACCCAGGCACCCCCCGACCCCCGCCCTCCGATGGGAACTTTAAAGCTGGTATCAGAACTATGCTCCAGGACTTAAAAGAAAACATGAACACAACAAGAACAGAAATTAAAGATAGAAGAGGAACCAAGTGTAATTAAGAAAGCTGAAATACACAATATCCAAAATACAAAATCAACTAGAAGGGCTTGCTAGCTGGTTGGACACTGCAGAAATAAAGGTGGGAGACCTTGAAAACAGCCATATAAACTATCCACACGAAGCACAGAAGATGATGATTTCAGTACTTAACACAAATCTATGAGATACACACCAATACTATACCCATTTTGCCGGTGAGGAAGCTGAGGCATGAGGCTGTGAAGAACATTGGAAAAGGTCACACTGTTGTCAAGTGTGGGGTCAGGGAATATGCTGAGGTGTAGGGGCAGGAGGAAGGGAATGTGGACCCTTTGTAGGAAGTAAGTGCTGTCTGGCCCGAGTCTGGGGAGCTATTTTGGTTCTCTGGGAAGAAAGGAGTGGTGTTCAGGCACAGGAAGAAACATGAAAATGTAGGAGGCCTTTTTTTCTTGTATTTTAGTTTCCCCAGATAGTTAGAAAACCATGCAGATTTCATAGAAAACCAGGCAGGTTTTAGCCACGTCAGAAAATATTCCCTTTCTTCTTCTCCTGTTGTGATGTGAGCCTTTTTTTTTTTTTTTTTTTTGTTTTTTTTTTTTTTTTTTTTTGGGAGAGAGGGAGAGAGAGAGAGAGAGAGAGCACAAGCAGGGGGAATGGTGGGATGGGTGAGGACTGGGGAGAAGCATAGGGAAGCATAGGGAGCCCTATGCAACCTAGGGCAAGATCTCAGGATCCCCGGACCCCAGGATCATGACCTGAGCTGAAGGCAGATGCTCCATGGACTGAACCACTCAGGCGTCCCTGGTGATGTGAACCTTGACTATTCTCTCTGGCTTCCAAATTCCTTCACTGAGCCCAGCACGCCCGGTGCGGGGTGGAGCCACCTTCATTGCCAGCCGTGCCCTCCGTGTACTTGCTGGCGCGTTCCTTGCACCCTACATCTGGCTCAACTTGTACAAATATGCTCACATAGCAGGTCAAATATTGAAGAATCTCCATGCTTAGTCTGGCTCTTCCTGAGCCCAAAGGAGAAGAAATATCTTTCATATGGGATTTTTTTTTTCTAATTATTTTCCCTCAGCTCAAAATTTATAAAATTTCAAAATCAGACACAATATCATAGCTTTGAGATCTTTATTCTGAGTTGCTCAGAATACATAAAATCGATTATCTCTTGCTATGGACAGATTTATGCCCCCCAAACTCATATGTTGAAGGCCTAACCCGCAGTGTGACTCTGTGTGGAGAGGGGGCCTTTAGGAAGTAATGAAAATTCAATGAGGTCATGAGGATGCGGCCCTGATCTGATGGGATTGTTGTCCTTGTAAGAAGAGACATCAGGGAGCTCTGCCCCTCTCCTTTTCTCTCTCTGTAACCCTGGGAAATGGAGATCCTCCCCCGCCTAATAGCTAGAATAATATATATAGATATATGCCTATTATATATGTATAGCTATCCATGTAATATGTAAATATTATTATACCTATTGATTTCTCTAAGAAGAAACCGAGGGTCAGGGTGGTTCCCTAGCTAGTGGACGAGAAAGTGGCAGGGGAGGCGTGCGGCAGCCCGAGGCCGGGGCGTCGAGCCAGCGCGTTGCGCTGCATCCCGGGCGCGAATCCGAATTCTGGAAGCGCCGTTTCACAATTTGCCGTTTCTCGCAGCTGCGGGCCCAGCGTAGCTCGTCTTCCTCCCGCCCCGTGTCTGAACGTCTGGGGCCCGCGGAGGCCCGGGAAGACTGATGCCATCCACACGTGTCACCTCCCGCCGGCCTCCCGGGACGCGCGGGTCTTCCAAGAGTCGCCCGCAACTTCCAAGAGTCACGCGCAAGCGCGTGTGAGCAAGCGCGAGTGGAGTGCCGTTTTGAACGTTATTTTATTTTTTAAGATTGTATTTATTTGTTTGAGAGAGAGACAGCAAGAGAGAGCGTGACGGAGGAGAAGGTCACAGGGAGAAGCAGACTCCCCGTGGGGCTGGGAGCCCGATGCGGGACTCGATCCCGGTACTCTGGGATCATGACCCGAGCGGAAGGCAGTCGCTCAACCAACTGAGCCACCGGGCGCCCAAACATCGTTTTATTTTTTAAAGCTCTTTGTGACCCATGAAAGGTAAGGAACTCCTGCTTCATTCTTTGCTTGTCTCGACTGAAATCAGGTTTTACTTGTTGAACCAAAGCAGTTACTAGTCCCAAGGACAGACATTTAGACACGTGCAGGCGCCATTCCTGTTGGAACCAGAAAAGCCTAAAATTTAATACTAGAAGAAGTGAAAACGCGAGCCAGCAGAATTCCTGCCCTCTGATGATTTGCATCCTGGGCTGACAGCCCCTGTGGGGCAAACTCTGAGACCCGCTGCAAGCTTCTACCTCTGCTATCTTTATACAGCTGTATGCTAGAGATACATAAATACCACACACATTCATACTCACACACACACACGGGCACGCACACGTAGATGCGCACGCGCCTATTTACACACATCACACACACACACGACATGCATATATACAGATACACACAGACACACATGCACACACACGCGCACACATGCACACACATGCACACACGCATGGCATGCATACATACACACACAGACAT
>RCUC01130948.1:0-38924 GCA_003697995.1 Taxidea taxus jeffersonii
AATCGGACCAGTACAAACACCCAGGAAAAGGGGCTATTCCTTGCTGTGGAATAAGCTGCTTCCTCTAATTGTTAGCTCTATTATAAACTTAATTTAACTTAAGAAAAATACGTTTTTTGAAATGCATCACTTTTTTGGGGGCCAGATTTTATTCTGAAAATTTGGCAACCTGCTTTGCCCCTTTGTGGCCGGTCATTGTCCAAAACAAATTAATCATGACTTCTATTTGTGGTTAGGAATTACATTTTTCCTCTTCCATATGATTGGTGGAAAAATTTCTTCAATTTAGATAAAGCTGTAAGTTTTATTTGATAATTAATTAAACCAAGTTAAGGTACTGGATTTAGAGTAGATGTATTTTCTCATAATTAGAAATTTTGAATGACTATTTCAGAATCCTATTAAAATTTTTTTAGAGTAGATTTCAAAAAATTTGCTTGTCTGAGAACTTTTATTTGGCTAGTTATAAATTTGGGATTTACGTGTGC
Source organism: Taxidea taxus jeffersonii (assembly GCA_003697995.1). Classification (NCBI taxonomy): domain Eukaryota; kingdom Metazoa; phylum Chordata; class Mammalia; order Carnivora; family Mustelidae; genus Taxidea; species Taxidea taxus. The sequence continues at coordinate 489 of RCUC01130948.1, forward strand.
TGGATTTTCTTAGTTGATTAAAACTTGAATGCTTTAGATTGAGCATTTTAATTCCATGCCAAGTTAATCTTTAGCTTGTATTTTGACTGTGGACATTCTTTTTGGTTTTTGGATTTATTTTTTTGTCTGGGGTAGGGAGGAGGTCTAGGAATTGTCAGACTTTTCTCTTAAGTGTCTTCAGTGCTTTTAAGTTGTGAGTGCTTTCTGGGTTGAACCACTCACATAAAGGGGGTAATTTCAGTTGTTTTCAATTCTTTAAGAATCTTTTGTTGGAGATAGTAGATGACTACCCATAAAACCAGGGTTTTAAAGCCTTAAGCTGTTTTCTGGAGAGAAGTTTCCAAACTGAAAACTGGGACCATCCATGGGAAAGAGCAGTTACCACAAGTTTTTGATTTTAAAAAAACTTTCTTTGTCATGAAAATGAAAATCATGCAACAACAGTACTTGAAGGCAAATTCTGTTTTTATAAGGTATTGCAATTGGAATTGAGAAGGCTAGAAATGAAATTAGTTAGACTAAAAATTCCAGATGGGGGGAAGGGAAGAACTAGGGATTTTAAAATCAGATTTTGAGTTTTCATTTTTTAGGCAGAGGGAGGTTAAAGCTGCTGATGGGAAAATTAAAAATGCATGGTATGTATTATAAGTAAGGCTAGCCTAAATCTTTTGTGAGTATTTGAAATATTAGTGTGTGGTTCAGAAAAAGTAAGCAAACATGTTAAAGACTACATTCTGCATTTCTGATTTGAAAAATGCATTTTCATTTTCTCATGGTCTTTTGGGGGGGTTAATAAATTTCCTTTCTCACCTCAGTTTTCTCTCTCTCCTTTAAAAATGTGGGCAAAAAATATTTTAAATGAAAACTTACTTCACTTGTTAACATTTTTCCACGTTAATGTTTATTTCCTTTTATTATGCATTCAATATTGAAAATATTTTATACCTTTGGTTTTCTTACACTTCAAAATTTTTTTTGTAGAGAGAAATCTTGTCTACAAAAAACTTTGTTTCAAAAATTATATGGTTATTTGTTGGTATTGAGAGGATTTGCTATATGAGTTTGTACTTTTTTTGGAGCATTGTTGACAGTAATCAGTCTCTTTAACAAACAGATTTTATTTACTTAAGTTGAAGTAATTAATTTGTTCTTTAGGAAGAAAAATTATGCAGTTGTACACTAGCCCTTTGAATTAATAGTGATGAGAGAAGGATGCGGTATTTATAATCAGTTGTCCTTCCATTATTTTTCTCCTCACCCAGGAGGTGTCACCACCTCTGTAAGGTAATAATGGAAATAACTTGTATCCTAGGTCATTTATCCAACATTCATTCTGTACTTCTGAAGCTTAACTCCCCATTAGGCAGAATATATATTCAAAATACGTGTACATTCAGTGAGGCAGAAGGTGATTCCTTTTTCTTAACTTTATCCAGTTTGCATGTTTCTGTACTCCTAAGGATAAAATGTAATTGAATTAATAGAAATAGGTCTCTTTGCTACTCTCAGTTGCTGGTATGTTTGGTATGAGCACCTTAAATGGCTTTGAGAACATAAAGTGAAAAGTTAATTTGGGTTTTTAATGTTTTGTACACATTATATTTCTGTTATTATCCCCTCACTTGTCACTGTCCTGAAGCTGATTGGAAAGTGCATCAGTTTTTCATAGGAAAAAAAATGGCATTTTGTTTACTTTTTAAAGGAACTAGATAGATTTCTGTGACAAAAGACAGGTGTGCCCCCCCCCCTACCACCAGCACACACAAACCCACACACCCTGTCTTTATTGGGCACCTTTTTACCTGCACTTTTTTGAAGCCCATATATTTAGATATGTAAGCTTTTTGTTTTGTTTTTTGACCCTTAAGAGAATTAAACCAGTGTGGGCATAGATAGGAACAGCTTTTTTAAAAATCTGACTGGAACATCTTTTAATTTACTTGAGAAATTTATTACAGCTAATGCAATTTGGTTTATGATGGCGCAATTATAAGTAAAACTTGCCTTTGTTGGAGATGGAAAATGCTGTGCCTTTTTTGTTTTATTCATTCGATAACTTAAGTGACAGGGTCCATTGAGCAACCCTCTGCCATTGGTATGTCAGATATTATGAAGATATCCAAGGATCTGTTTTAGGGCCAACGGGTCAGGATAGTGAAAGAACCTATGCCAAGAAGTCAGAATTATATTATGTACCAACTCTTTATTTTTGTGACTGATAGGGCTTCATTATTTTTTCTGTTCCCCGCCCCCTTCCCCCCCCCCACCTCTGTCTCTCTTTTTTTTTGGACGTCAAGGTACTGTGTTTTTCCCTTCATGGGCACTCTTAGGGAATGCTTATACCCCATTTAAAAATTGACATTTCAGTTTTGGGGCCCAAAATAGCTAGGTGGTTTGGTGTCCAAGTAAGATTTTTACAGCTTTTTTTTTTCATTTAATAGGAAGCAAACATGGCATTAAACTTTTCCTAGGGAATGCATTTTGTTTCGTTTGACTGTGTTATGAAAATTGACTGTAAATATAACCTGTTGTGTGTTAAGTATTAATGTCTGTGTAGTTATCATCATACTTCATGTTGTAATACTATCTCTTCTTGTGTTTGCCTACCCTTGTTAGAATTAGTTCCTTGAAAGTGCCCACCTCATTCCCTGGTACACTTACACTCTCAGATGTTTGTTGAATTAATAGGTTGACATTGTTATCCTCTTGATTCCTGTTTATTTAAAGTATGGGATTAAGCTAATTATATAATAATTGGTGATAGTTTCGGGCAATTAGAACAAAGGTATGTGTATTTTTTTAGTGATTTTTTTTTTTTTTTAAAGAAATCTTAACAATATTACTTGCAGTACCTGTTCTCAAGAAGCTTGTTATCTTCATTTTACTTCAGTACCTTTGGTGTGAATGAGAATTAGAAAGATAAAATTGCTTTACTTGGGCAGTAGTTTTCAGCCAGTCCTTATACAAAGTTTATCTATCAATCATAGCTATCAGTTGGTAAGCAGAAAGAAGCTGTCGGTGCTTATCTCAGCTCTTAAAAGTTTTGGTGTTTATGGAATTATGTAGGTAAACCTTTTCCCTAGCCAGTTACCTATAAAAGTCAACATGTAGCTGATATGTAGGTCTTGTACTCTGTAAAACACAGTATATGGGAAAGATTCCAGGTCCCTGAGTGCTGCTTTGATGTGTTCAGGATAAATAAGGACTATGTAAGTGGTTTTAGTTTAGAAGAAAGCAGACTATAAACTTATGTGGCAGTTACAGTTATTTAACACAAATAGTAAGTTTTTAAACACAGTTGTTTCCTTAAGCTAATTTGTAAGTGCCTTTACTTAGAAGACTGATAATCGAAGCTTTCAGCTAACTTAACCCTCTTAAAAGCAGTCTACTCTTCTGCTTTAGCCCTAACAGTGTTGTAAAGTAAATCGGTCATGAATTTTTAACAAATATATAACTTATAGAAGATAAGTGATTTATCCAAAATTCTTGTAATTAACAAGCAAATGATTGTACTTAGTGGTTTCATCATTTTTTCAGTTTCCTGAAAGCAGCAGCTCTAGTTTGAAATTCCACCAATCCTATCAAGTCTAGCAAAATAAACATTTTATGTTCATAATGTTGCCTTGTATAGTGATTCTCACCTACATGTTTTATTAAACTGAATTTTGTGACTTGTGAAATGAATCAATTTATTCTAATATTTCTATCACATTATTCATGATAAAGCATAATATGTCAGTTTGGATGCTTTTTCAAGGGTTCTGAGGTGTCAGAAAAAATATAAAAATGTAGTTAAATCCATAAAGTGGTCCCACGTATATGACCATGGTAATAAGGAAAGGGCTTGTGCGTGCACACACGTGTAGGCACGGATGTATATAAAGGGAGACATGCAGTGAATGTGAGCTGGCCCTAAATCCTTGAGATTGGGTGCTAGGGCTGGTGAAGTTTTAGAACAAGGATAATTTTTGAAGTATTGAAATGTCTGCTTGGCCCCAGTATTGAAATGATTGTGTATTAATAGTGGAAAAGGATTTTTTTTTTGTTTTAGAGATTTTATTTATTTGATAGGGAGAGACACAGTGAGAGAGGGAACACAGGCAGGAGGAGTGGGAAAGTCAGAAGCAGGCTTCCCACTGAGCAGGGAGCCGACGCGGGGCTCGATCCCAGGACTCTGGGATCATGACCTGAGCCGAAGGCAGACACTTGACAGCTGAGCGACCCAGGCGCCCCAGTAGTGGAAAAGGATCTTATTAGCAGGTCCTAAGTAAACACCTTGGTTTTGGCTTTCATGCGGGACAAGTTGTAAAGATTGGGTCAGTTACAGATTATTGGGGAACTTTGGGCTTTTAAGCTAACTTAAGAGTTTGAAATCTATAGGAAAGTTTAATAAAAATATATATAACATGTGTATATAGTTACTACACTTAAGAATACTAGGAAAGTGCTGGTAAAAAGCAAAGTTTTATGAAATTTATGAAATTTTTATTGTCATTGTTAGTGTCATAATATGGGCACTCAGAATGGTTTTACAAAGAGTATTTGAGGAGATGTATATATGAAGGAAACCAGAAAAAGTGGAAAACATTTCTTGGATGCAGTTTAGTGTAGGGAAAACAATATCAAAAGATCATGGAATTTCAGAGCTGCGAGGGACCTGGGAGTAAAATGGAAACCATCGAACTATAGGTGCAAAAACCGAGTTCTAGAGAGGTTGTGACTTGTCCACATCATAAGGCAAGGTAGTGTCAGAGTTGGAGTAGACCCTCAGTTCTGCCTTCTGATCTTTTTGACTGGAGAAGAAAAACCCAGAATAGCTCCACGTGTTAAAAAGTTGGCTGTGTTGCCTTAGGTTGTGAACATGAAGAAAAAAAAAAGTAAATGAGAGTAGTGTTAATTCTGTGGTATGTTGGACTTGGGCAGATACTGGTCAAATTCTTGGAGCTAAATTTTTGTGATAGTTAAGAGGCTAGAAGTGAGAAAGTAAAGGTGTTTAGAGGATTTCAGCTCATTCACTTAAACTTTTTATTTTTTTTTTAAGATTTTATTTACTTATTTGAGAGAGAGAGGGCAAGCATAGAGAGAGAGTGAAAGGGAGAAGTAGATTTCCTACTGAGCAGAAAGCCCAGTGCAGGACTCAGTCTCAGGCTCCTGAGATCATGACCTGAGCCAAAAGCAGACCCTTTACCCACTGAGCCACCCAGGTGCCCTTACTTAAAGTTCTTAATAACCATAGGATAGAGCCTTAACTCTTTAAAAGGTACAAACCCAGTGTGTATTTAGTATTACTGCTGGTATTATTATTAATGCAGTTACTGTTTTTAATAATCACTCAAGAGGAAACCTAACATTTCTGACTGGAAGATTTATTTATTTATTTATTTAAAAATATTTTATTTATTTATTTGACATCACAAGTAGGGAGGCAGGCGGCGGCGGGGGGGGGGGTTGGGGGGGAAGCATGCTCCCTGCTGAGCAGAGAGCCTGGGGCTTGATCCCAGGACTCTGGGACCATGACCGGAACTGAAGGCAGAGGCTTTAATCCACTGAGCCACCCAGGCGCCCCTGGAAGATTTAATATAAAGGTTTACTGTTGCTAGGTGATTCAGGTCAGGAATGTACACTTGGTTCACTTTTACGTTAGCATAGAGTGGTTAGCATAAAGATAAAAATTAATTTGTGTTTCTGTCCATATACTAATGAGACCATGTTGCAAGTAGTAAGAATTCTTTAGTAGACCTGAGATTTAATCATAAGTTTGCAGCTTGGTAATCTTGGACAATTAGGACAAGATACCTAACCTCTCTGAACCTCGTATCCTTCATATGTAAATGGAATTATTAACTATCCTGCTGACTTCAAATTAAAATATTTGGAGGCTGGAGAGTACTATATGCAAAAGAATTTCTCAGACTGTAAGGTAGCATCATCTAAAATCCGTCGATATATTTAGGTTATTTTTGATAAGATGGACATTGTGATAAGCAAGGCAGCTTGTAGAGAATCTAAGAAGAAAAGAAAAAACAAAAGTAATTTATCCACATGAGTATCTACTAGTTTTTATGTTCATGAGAATCACTCACTAGCATTCTGATAGTCAGAAAGTCCTTTTGGGAGAATTAGAATCTGACTTGGTATTAATAGATGGATGGTAGGATTTAATGAAATGAATGGGAGAGTAGAGGATGTTCCACGAGAAGAGCAAGTGCTATAGTGTCAAAACAGCGGTGATGGGAGATTGAAAGATTTTAAGAAAGTGTGTTTAAACTCCATTGGAATGGCAAATGCGTGCGAAGGAGAGCTATGAGCAGAGCCAGCAGCCTAGGTTTGGGCTCTACTATGGTGGGCTTTGAATGCCAGGATGAACAGCATACATTTTATTATGAGCTTTGTAAGGAACCAGTGGAAGGCCTGTATTATTTTGGGGTATCATAATGAACTCTTTGAGGGAAAACTAACAAGAATGATAGACTCTATGGGTCTGAGGAAGTAGAAATTGGATGCATTGTGGACAGCTAAGGTAAATGGTTAGGTGACTTTTAAATAGTTTAAAAATTTTAAAATTTTTTCTCAAAATATTGAATAAAAATATATCTTGAGCTTTATAGATTTAGGTTTAAACTCTTTAGAGTTTTTAAACAAATTTTTTTTTAACTAAAAATAAACATATACAAATTTTTTTTCCTTACCCTTAAGTTCTTAAATTAAATCCTGAGGTATGGAGAACATGTGGGGCTCATTTGTATAGCTTTCAACCAAAATTTTGGTTACTTAGAATTAAGCTTATATGTAAATTAAAGAGAATTGAAGGAACTCTTTGGTTTAGGGGAATCTTAGAAGTTCTTGAATTGGTTTGATCGAGGAAGTTTTGTCCAAACCTCACTCATTTGATATTGTTGAATCTAGGTTTGTTATCAAATACAAAGATTTTTGAGAACTTCATTATTTTCATCATCTATTTTACTTTTTAAAAATTTAATTGTATTTTTTATGTTTATTATTTTAGGTAAGTTAGAGATATCTTGACCTTCCATCTCTATATGTTTATGTATCTCTTTAAACACTAGCATTTTCCTATTTACCAGCATCACACTGAATAAAATAGATCAGTCCTATACTTAATGTAATAACCAGGCCATATTCAGATTTTTGTTGTTAGCCCCAAAATATTTTTTATAACTGGCTTGTCCAAACCAGAGTCTGACTCATGCATGATCCCACTCATTGAATTTGGTTGTTAGGACTTTATATCTTTTTAATGTAGAACCACCTTTTCATGGCACTGCCATAACTTCCTTTATCACTGGAATTGTTCTTTTACACACTGTATGTCTGGTACTTGGGAACTTAGGTATAAAGGAGTGAATAGGTTCAAGTACACATGCGTAGGTGATGCTATGCACTTAATTTTGCATCATGCTGGGGGCCTGTATCCGGTTCCACCATTGGTGAAACGGAGACAGATATGTGAGTTAGTGTGGTCATAGACTTGTTCTCCTGCTATAGTTAGGTAAAGCTTTCTTTCACCAGCAGGGAATATATTGTTATTCTGAAAATAGTTACTTTACTATTGGAAAAGCCAGATAGATGCTTATTCTTAATTAATTATTGGTGGTTCTTGGAGTAAAGCCTTGGATTGCTAGTTGCCTCAAGTGGTGACCAATGAAAAGGTTTTATTTCTAAGTAGTTGCAAAATCTCTACTGCAAAGTTTTTCTCCTTACGAACTTTTAATAGTAAGGAAGTTCTGTTCCAGCAGATGGAGATATTAGTACACAAAAGACAGTGTTTAGTGATTAAAATTTGTTGAACTCTTTTACAAGAAAGGAAATTTTTTCCTTTAAATTGTAAGAGGAGAGTTGCTCAGAAATATGAGAAATAACAATTATTAAATTCATTATTTAGAAGTGTCATGTAAATCAGTTGTGATATTTCTTTAAAGAACTTTTTTTTTGAGAAACCATATATTAGGTGTTGACTATAAAATGTGACTGGATTTTGACATTCCATGAGTATAGTAATATTCTGAAATATAGTTTCTTCCTTTATAGTGTAGTTGTTTGAAGGTTGTTTATTTTAGTGCAGGGCTGGGTCAAGTCTGTTGAAAAGTATTCTACTTGTATATTTTCTTTGCAATTCTAAAGTTCTTAACCAGACAGTTTATTTGTTTACTAGTGTAAATCAGGAAAAAACAATCTGTGCCCTAATTTACTATTACATGTTATATGAAGAGAAAGTTCTTTTGGGGATTATAGTTTTATTATGGTAATAAAAAATTATCAGCAGTAAAAAGTAATCTTATCTCACTTTATTATAGTTTATAGCATTCCTTGTCAGTTTTTTTTTTTTTTAGGTAAATATTACATATTTAAAAATATAGCTTGCAGTTGTTGAATAAGAAATATTGCTTATTTAAGTTCCTTCTTATAAGATATGATTTGGAAGTGTGCGTTTTTGTTAACAACACATTTAAGTTATATTTTCCAAGTTGTTATTCTGAGCTTTTTTTAAATTGTTCTATCAGTTGTAAAATATTTTACTTCCTTAATCAATTGAAAATGAACTCAGACATGTTTGTATGTAGAAGACCAGGGAAGACGATATCAACGGTGATACATTCCTTAATAGAACTGATAATAACTGACATTTTACTTCTTCTCCCCAGTGGTTTTTTTGTTGTTGTTGTTATTCATAACATAAATTAAATTTATGTAGAGAATTGAAGATGTGAACATTTTCAATTCACCTTTGGCAGTAGTGTGTTTTGCGGTCCCTGACACCAGAGAGGTGTCATAGCATATTGTCTTTGAACCTTAATGTGAAGTATTGTTTTTCAGGGAAAGTTTTTCCCCTGTGGCCAATTTTGTGTATACATTTTAAAAATTGTTTCTTATAATCATTTTAGAGTATATGAAAAGCATAAATATGTTGTTGTAAGGAATTAAACACATTCATTTTATTCTTTAAACAAGTATTCTTCATCCTATGGAAAAGAACTGGAATGTATCAATTAAGAAGTAAAAATTACCCATAATTCAGAAGTTCAAAACCATTTTGGCATATTCTCTTTTAGACTTTTTTCCCCTGTCTCGATTTATGGATAAAACAGAATTGTAACCCTAGTACTCTAGTGCTGTCTGTGTTTAAATTACATCAGGAGCATGTTCCCCTGCCATTTCATATTCTTTGACAATACAGTTTTATGTTAACAGGTCATCTTACAGTAAATCATAATATGATTTACTTAACTATTCTCTTCAACCTATCACTTTGCTTTCAGTAAACTTGTGTGATGAAATACCAGATGTTTCAGAACTTGATTACTCACTGTTTAAAAAGCCTTAGGTTACTAAATATTGTAGTGGCCCTGTGAATACCAAGCTCTTTTATTTTTGTAATGTAGTTAATTAATTGGAAATCAGCATTTTTATACTGCATCCCAGTAGAAAATGATTACTATTATGTGACCTTTGATTTTTGAGTAATGTCAGAGTTGCATATTTCACTTATTTTTTAATTACTTGACATTTATATGAAATTTTTTATTCTAGTCACAAGTAAATTTGAATGTGTACTATGTGTAACATATGAGGTATGTAACAAAGCTTCTGATTCTTTGCTTACCTTTCGGGTTGTCTCAGTAGTCAGGTAGATAGTATGAAAAGAAAGTAATAAGGAAATACAGCCAAGAGAGGTTGAAAGACTGGTGCTAAGATCACGGTAGGCTGGGGAGATTATAGAATGTATCAGGAAAAGAGGTGACATGTCAACTTTTACAGGATAGGTAGGATTTTGCAGGATAGGTAGGATTGAAGTGGAGAAAAGGCTAAGGGAGTAGTAGCATTAGTAGCACAGGGAACACTGTCCTTGAATGTGAGGACATTCTGAGTAGAAGTAAATTATTCTGTATCTCTTCCATAGAAAGCTTTAACTTCCTGGAAAAAGATTTCATCCTGTTGATAATGGGAGACCCATTTTAGGCTTTCCTTTTACATCTTAGTTTTTTCCCCCTTTTATCTGCCTTCATACTTCTGTTTAGTTTCAGATTCATGTGATAGATTGCTTATTGCATATTTTTAGTCTTTCTGGACTTATACTCCTTACCATCCCCCATTCCAGTATTTTGCCTCTTAACTTCTATTTTAACTTTATTTTTTTAAGCTGTGCATGCTTAGTTTGGCTTTCTGTTTTCTTTTACTAGTACATTTGGATATACTTGACCTGCTCTTTTTATGATGCCATTTATTTTAGTTCTTTTCTGTGTGTCTTTTGGTGATTGTGTTGGGTTTAGGTGCCTGGAGGAAGGAAGTTTATCTGGAATTAGTGCGTGTGTGATTTATAGAACTGGTGAGTCTAAGCTCTGAACTATAAATGAGTTGCTAGCGTGTCGTGTCCTGTATGGATGGCATGGCGCTTTGCCCTTCATCTTTCTCTCCATTTGCTTTTGCTCTAATGGCTTGAAAGTTCCTAACAATCTTATATTGGATGGGAGAAATTGAAGATCTGCCAGTTTAACTCTGAATTGAGGGAGGCTATAGGGAAAGTGTTTGCAAAGTGTGTTCCATGTAATACTGGCCTCCTGAGGTAGTCTGAGAATAAAGAAGTCAAGGAAGTGCTGCATATTCTTTTGTGAATTCAACATATGGTGACATGTTAAATATCAAGGATGTGCTAAAGGAAGCTAAGCTGATTATTTTTTTTTTAAAGATTTTATTTATTTGATAGGCAGAGATTACAAGTAGTCAGAGAGGCAGGCGGGGAGAGAGGAGGAAGCAGGCCTCCCTGCTGAGCAGAGAGCCTTGCTGCGAGGTTCAATCCCAGGACCCTGAGACCATGACCCGAGCTGAAGGCAGAGGCTTTAACCCACTGAGCCACCCAGGCGCCCTGGAAGCTATGTTGGTTTAAATGAGTGTTTTCTTTCTTTTTTTTTAAAGATTTTATTTATTTATTTAACAGAGAGAGACAGAGATCACAAGTAGGCAGAGAGGCAGGCAGAGAGAGCGGGAAGCAGGCTCCCCGCCGAGCAGGGAGCCGGATGTGGGGCTAGATCCCAAGACCCTGAGATCATGACCTGAGCGGAAGGCAGAGGCTTTAACCCACGGAGCCACCCAGGTGCCCCTAAATGAGTATTTTCTGAAAATTGTTTGGTAAAGGAATGCCTTTTTTCTTTCTTTTCTTTTTGGAACTAGTGTCCTGAGGATACATTATGATAAATATTAGAAAGAGGATTTACAAGGACCGCGGATCCTAGGAAGAAGAGGGTTTAAATAAAATTGTTTGGGAATCTTAAGTTTTGGATGAGAATATTGTCTCAAGTCAGATCGAAATACTCTCTAAAAAACATAGTTAAATTTCATTTAGTTTGGGATTATTTGAAATTCCATCTAAAAGGAAGCCAGAAAAAGTATCTTTTCTGACTTTATATAAAGGCCCCAAATGGTTTCAATAGTGAATTTTATTTAATTGAAAGTATTTGTTATTTAAATAAAAATGTGGAGTTGCTGTTTTTAAAAAAATAATTTTCTAAATGGAAGAAAATTAACAGAATTCTGACAACTTAAATGTAGAACTTAAAAATACTTTAGGTAATGCGCAGAGAAATAATGTTGATTGTTTTAACGTATGCCTGGTTTAAGTTGGGAACTAGTGAACTGTTAGGTGAAAGGAATTTTGAACAGAAAAATATTTATCTTTGTTAGATTGTTTAATAAATATTGAGATACAGTGATTTAGTAGTTTAGTAAGATCTGTCAGTAATTAGATGAGTTTTTTCTGTTTAGATTTTAATCTGTAAGATACTAGTTCTCTTTTTCTTTGTTGTTACAGCAGTTAGTTATATTATAAAATGAACTTTTGATGACATTTATAATGAGCAGTCTTTAGAGAAGGGTAAGTGTAGGGTGGTTGGTAGAATAATAGCATTTCATCTGGAAGGCCCAACAGATTTTCATTAACATTTTTTTTCTAGTTCAAAGAAAAACCTATAATTCAGAGATTTGAAGTTGGAATGGATCTCAGTCATTATAATTCCATCTTCTCATTACATATGTAAGTGTAGTTCAGTTACAAAGGGAATGAAGTTTTACAGATGAGGAACTGTTCACTTCAGGAATGGTAGTTGGTTTGGCTCTTGTGACAGAAATATGTCTGTAAGTGGTTTATTAGCCGGTCAGAGTGCCTTTGGGCCTGATCCCCTCTATGGGGAATGATGTTATGACTGATAATTGGTATACTGTGACTGCCTTCCCAAGTGAGTAGTCTTAATTATTTTAAATTTTGTTTCAATACTTGAAATATCTTCCTAGGGAATCTTTGTGTGTGTGAGAGAGAGGAGGGGAAAGAGAGCATCTTAAGCAGGCTCCATGTTCACATGTGCAGAGATGGACAAAGGGCTCAGTCTCACAACCCTGAGATCATGACCTGAGCAGAAATCCGGGAGGCCTGTGCTTATCCAGCTGAGCCACCCAGGTGCCCCTCTGCTCAGGGTATTTTTAACTTTTCCTGTAAATATGAATAAAATCAAGCATCTAATGCATACAGCGATACTGTCATTAAACTGATGTTAAAGACAAAAAGGCTCTCCTAGGTATGTTTTCCAGTCAGCTGACTCTAGGTCTAGATACCATTTAGTGTACATAGCAAAGGAACTTCCACTGTCTATATTTTACACAATATTTTAAAGTCATTAGTTAGAGGGACGCCTGGGTGGCTCAGTTGGTTAAGCGGCTGCCCTCAGCTCCATCGAGTCCCATATCGGGCTCCTTGCTCGGCAGGGAGCCTGCTTCTCCCTCTGCCTCTGCCTGCCTCTCTGTCTGCCTGTGCTCGCTCTCTCTCTCTCTCTAACTAATAAATAAATAAAATCTTAAAAAAAAATTTAAAGTCATTAGTTAGAATAAGCTCTCCATTACCCCCCTTGTAGATCTAGGTCATTTGCCCTAGACGAACGAGATAAAAGTCCAAGGTAAGGATAAGGGAAAATGAGAAAGCCGCTTACTGTCTTCTAAATACTCGGTTTAGATTCTCTGTCATTGCTAAGACTTAATATTTACACTTGTGTTTGGTGATGTCCTATACAGGTTGTTTCATCGGCTAGCGTAAATTTATTTAAATTTTGAAGGGTGATAAGTTTAGGAGAGGTATCTTCAAAAAACATCTATGTTGTTTTATGAATCCTGAATCGAAGAAAAATGAAAAGGGAACGAGGATAGAGATAAGTGGATCCTGTAAGAGAATGATGGTAATTAGGGAAGGTAAAAGTAAGATCTGAGTTAGAAAATCCTAAGTTTGTTTTTAGGTTATAGAAAAATGTATTTATTTTACTGGGTGGTAAAGGACACAAGAGTCTCTTATTTTTTACATTTCACTTTTATTCAAGGACTAACACCTTTGATTTTCTTATTAAAATGTATTAACTGAATGTCATAAGATATGCCACATGGTACTACAGATGTGTGTCACGTTGTCCAAATTGGAATATACAAAATTTTTAGTCACTTTATCAGTGGATGTGTAAAGCATTGGAGCAAGTAGTAATAATTAAGAGGAATTTCAAAGTGAAATCTTTGATTTTGTGAATCAGGAGTCTCTTTCTTTGATTGTTAATACTGTTATTTATTGAATAACAGGCACATATATTCTGACAGTGTAAATCAGAAAAAATGGCATAAATGTGAGCAAAAAAAGGTGTTTATCAAATTTTTAGAAAGCTACTTATGAAGATATATCTATATATATATATATATACACACACACACACACACATATATATATTTAAAGATTTTATTCATTCACAAGCAAGATCACAAGCAAGCAGAGAGGCAGGCAGAAAGAGAGGGGGAAGCAGGCTCCCCACTGAGCAGAGAGCCTGATGCGGGGCTCAATCCCAGGACCCCAAGACCATGACCTGAGCCAAAGGCAGGGGCTCAACCCACTGAGCCACCCAGATGCCCTGAGATGTTGTTTTGTACATATGTTTTTATATAACTAAACAGCTGAAATGAAAGCTTCATGAAGTAACATCTATGTTACTTACATATGGCGTAATCTACTGTTTTCCTGTTCTGTGTCATTTCTTTATTTTAAAGATTTAAGTATTTTAGAGAAAGCGTGTGTGCATGTGTAGGCAGGCGGAGGGGCAGAGGGTGAGAGGGAGAGAGAGAGAATCTCAACCAGACTGTTTGCTGAGTGGGGAGCCTGAGGTGGGGCTTGATCTCACAACCCTGAAATCATGACGTGAGCCAAAGTCAAGAGTGGGATCCCTAACTGACTGAGCCACCCGGGCATCCCTGTTCTGTGTCATTGAAAAAGTGTTGGTTATGACTAATACTATAGAATTAATGGGTTATGACTTGTGTAGTTTTAGCAGAATTGATTTTGTCTCCTACTATAACTTAGTTTTCAACAGACTTTTTTTTTTTTTTTTTTTTTTAATCTATCCCTTACTGGGTGTTGTGGATACAAAAATGAATTAAGGCATGGCCTAGTACTTAAGGCGCCATGTATGGAGAGAGATATGAAATAAGAAACTGCAATATAGTGCTTTAACTGTTGTGGCAGAGGCAGACACAGGTTAAGATGAAAGGGATCACATTTTTTAGCAGGTAGATGAAAATTTCTTGGAGGCTCACGTATTAAATAACCTGATAATTCCTCTGAAGATGGGCTTCATTTAATGTGAAATTTAGTTCTCTTTCCCCCCCTGTAAATTCTGAAGTGGTTACTATAAAGTTTACTGGACTATGAGATAATCTGAGTTTTTGGCATAAAAGTCAAGTTTGTAAAAGTGAATGTTAATTTTATAGATAATCTTGAAAAAAATCTAAATCTTAGAAATGAGTAATACTGTGTTCTTAAATGTCATGGTGACTAGCTTTAATGACTTTATTTGGGAAATACTATTTCTTTTCTGACTTTCTTTTATCTCCAAACCTTATATTGTGAATAATTATGAAGGAAGGGTTATATAAGTATAAATATTATTTATCTATAGATCTTAAAATTATCAGATAATGAAAGTTAAGCTACAAAGCAAATGATGAACTTTTAAAAACGATGGATACTTAATTATCTAACACTTAAAAATTATTTTGTCATTTCATTGAAATTTGGAAATATTCCCTATGTTAACATCTTGTGGTTGATTCATTCACAATAACAGTGAATATAAAAATTATGAGATTGGTTGGATTTTATAGAGGATGGTCTTTCTATAGAATTTAGGTTCTGTGAGTTACAGAATTGTTACAGTTTCTCTTATGAGTGATACAGGCTACTGCATCAGGTTGAAGAAGCTAATGTCTGAGTGGATGTGGTGGTTGCTTAGAATGATTTTGCCGTTAGCAGTGAAAAATGTTTTTCTTATAGTTCTTGTGCAGCAGGCCATGGAGTAAAGCACATTTTTATAATAAAGGTGATGAATTTAATAGCAAACTAGCAGCCAAATGGAAATTGCAGACCTTGATACTGGGAGAAAATTGCCTATAAAGCAACTCTTGAGGGAACAGGCTTTAAATTTATCCACCCATTTCGACATTGAGGAGAACATAGGAATCAGAGGATATTTTGCTTGGCCTGCTTAGTTCAGATGAATGACACTTGAGCATTCTATTTAAGATCTAAAGATGGTTGTTTTAAAGTTGCTTACGCTTTGTATGTCAAAGCCTTAACCACATACATTTTTGTATTTCATTAAATATCTAAAACATTGCTGATTTTTTAAATATTTCACATGATATGCCTAATGAATTAAAATCAGTTTACTACATTTATGGTGCTGTGCTGTGTAATTTATGTTTCTGCCATTTATGTGATGAACTACAGTTTTTAAGGATGCAGAACACCCTGGGTTTATAAGTAGCATTCAATTGATAGAATGTCATATAAACTATCAGTTTTAACTGTTTTGTATTATATTTAAACAGTTTATATTACAGTATATAAACACAGTGGTAGAATTTCTATTATGGGAAATCTGGGCTTTGTCAGTTTTTACTCTAGGTGACTAATGCTTGTCATTTGTTAGACTAACATAACTTTGATTCAACATACAGTATTCAGAGTATTTAATCCTGAATTTTGGTATATTGTATCATGCATTTTGGTGTACATTTTCCTCCCATGGTACATATATTTGTTAACAGGTATCTGTGTCCAAATTCAGAGAATTATTTGTGACTGTTGGAAAGTGAGACTTACTTGAAGGTTGGTAAATATGTAAAATGAAAAATGTTAATGTAAAA
This sequence comes from Taxidea taxus jeffersonii, assembly GCA_003697995.1. Lineage (NCBI taxonomy): Eukaryota > Metazoa > Chordata > Mammalia > Carnivora > Mustelidae > Taxidea > Taxidea taxus. Next base: position 16,725 of record RCUC01130948.1, read on the forward strand.
TACAAAAATAATATTTCCTAGTATACTAACTGAAACTGTTGGGTTCTAAGGGTAATTGAGGACTATTTTTAGGAGGTTATTAGGTTTTACTTGGATACGTAACCTGATTAATAGATTATATAATATGCTACTCAGAAAACTAATAGGAGTATAGCTCTGGTAAGTTTGTTCTCTTTAAGCACAGGATAATAGAAATGTTTAATTTTGAAGTAAATGTGGGAATTTAATATTTGATGGCTGAAAAATGCAAGAATAGAAGGAAGAAAAAAGTTGTACAGATTATCTGTATTTAGGATATACATATATATTTACATGTATATATACATATATTTGGGATATACATATATGTAGACATGTGTATATTTTAGTTTATTGAGGTTGTACACACGAGACTGAAGGTATGAAAACCTGCGAGAAATAGTATTACTTCTTGTTGAAATAAGTTCCAGTTGTCATTGAGAGTACTTTAAGTTATTTTAAGTGCTAGATTGATTTTGATACAGCCATATCAGAAGCCTCCATGTGGTGTTGAAGATAAATTAAAATGCTTAGCCATCTCTGACATTTACAAAGTTTAAAGTAAATTAGCACCTCTAGGGGTGCCTGGGTAGCTCAGCCGGTTAAGCGCATGACTCTAGGTTTCCACTCAGCTCATGATCTTGGGGTCCTGAGATCAAGCCCCGTGTGGGGTTCTGCACTCAGTGCAGAGTCCGCTTGTCCCTTTGGCTCTACTCCTCTCCCTGTTCCTGCTCTCTTTCTTCCTCAAATAAATAAATAGATAAAATCTCAAAATAAATCAGTACCTCTCTTTTTTCTTATCTCTGATACAGTTTGGCTTAAGTAGGCTGTGGCAAGTTTAGAATTCATGGATAGAGCTTAAAGATAAATATTCTTTAAGCTAGGCCTTTGTGAGAGAAATACAGTATAATTGTTTTAACTGTAATATTCCTGTTTGGTAAATCAGTATGTGGAAAGCTATATTTTCAGTTTAAGAAAAAATTAAAATTTTTAACATTCAAAATGAAGCTATAATAAAACATATTGGAATATCTGTGAATTGTATACATATTTAAATTAATATATTTTAGCAATATATTCTAAGTTACACATGTGTGTGAGTATAATGTATATAATTCATATGTAATTTTATTGATAGTAGTATGTGTGTCTACACATGTGTATATATAGTAAGGATTTCATTAAAATTACCACTTTTCTGTAGCGAGATGGTTATAGTTAGTTGTTTATAAGCTGACATTAAATTCAAATTCCATAGTTACTGGTGGGAGTTTATGTTTTTAAAAGGGTTTTTTGGTGGTATGTTTAAATTCACATCCAAATCTACTATTGTGATAAAGGTAGACACAATTTAGTTCAAGATTGTTTATGCCAGGGGTGCCTGGGTGGCTCAGTGGGTTAAAACCTCTGCCTTCGGTTCAGGTCATGATCTCAGGGTCCTGGGATGGATCCCCGCATTGGGCTCTCTCCTTGGCAGGGAGCCTGCTTCCCTTCCTCTCTCTTTGCCTGCCTCTCTGACTACTTGTAATCTCTATCAAATAAATAAATAAAAAATCTTAAAAAAAAAAAAAAGGTGGTTTATGCCAGAATCGGAAACACCTGAAGCATCTAAGATAAAATTCTAAGTTTTCCTGAAATGATTTTAGAATCATGTGTTTGAACAGTTACATCACTGAATTAGCTCAAGTAATGGATTGTCAGAGAGGAGTGAAATAAGGGGAATGTTTGCAGTAATATTGTGGTTTCAAGGTGACAGTTTAAGACGTGATCTTTTCATATTGTTTTTTGTTCAGCTATTTTAAGTTATTAAATTGTAGTTATGCAAATATGTATTTACAGGCCAAACTGTTTCTCTAACTTTTCATTCCCTAAATTATTTATTTGAGGTTAAAGTAATCTTAAACAAATGGTTAAACCAAAGCAGGTCAGATCCTGATGCAAAGAGCTCTTAACCTTTTTTAAAGTGTGTACCGGGAAGGTGCTGTAGAGAATATCTGCTTCAAGTATTTAAGAGTCATTTTTTTTTTAAAGATTTTATTTATTTATTAGTTAGAGAGAGAGAGCACAGGCAGACAGAGAGGCAGGCAGAGGCAGAGGGAGAAGCAGGCTCCCTGCCGGGCAAGGAGCCCGATGTGGGACTCGATCCCAGGACGCTGGGATCATGACCTGCGCTGAAGGCAGCCGCTTAACCAACTGAGCCACCCAGGCGTCCCTTAAGAGTCATTTTTAATAAACTGAATGTACTGTGATATTTGTATTTGAGTAGTTAGCATGGTTTTCTGGAAATTGTGGTTGGTTGTTTGAGGAGGTGCTTAGTAAAAGTGAGTTGGAAAAATTAAACTGTATCTTTGTTAACTTTCTACTTCCACTTTGCCATGTATGATGAATTTACATATGGAGAAGTCATTTGCAGAGTATTTGTTGGTAGGTGCCTTTACTCTGTGTTTTCTGAGCCTCTAGAATCTGGGAAAAGACCAGACTTTAGGTAACAGATGTTCATTAAATATAACAGTTACTGTCTTTCAGACATATCTGTCAATATAACAGCATTTCCAGGTATATGATTTTATATCACAATTTTCATTACTAACGATGATATGAACATACTTAAATGTATGTATCAGGCACTCTTTATAAATACATATTCATTATGTCATTTAATCTTTACAGCAATCCTGTGAGATAGAAAGATTCCATTTTATAGATGAAATGGAGTCAGACTGAGATATTACAATAGTTTTTAATCAAAGATCGCATTTTCAGCAGTTTGTTTCTTTGTCACGGATTATTATTTACAATTTTGTAGTTGGCTATTAGGTAATTTTTTTGAAAAGTAAAATTTTATCTGACTTGTGAACTGTTATTAGGTTAGTTCTACACAAAGACCTGGAGACTTGGAGTTTTTTCTTTAGCAACTGTAGCTACAGCTCTGAGAAAGGTGTGATGGTTTGTTGATTGTGTTAACAGCTTGCTTCATTTGACATTGACATTCTCTTTATAAGAGAAAAAACACAATATATTCAGAATGCAGAAAGTATGTTTAAGTTTCTTTCAGAGCTTGTTCCATTTAATACTGACATTCTGAAAGTGGGTTCACTTTTTCTTGAATCTTGATACTCTGATACACCTCTTACTGCCGGTTACTACTGATGCCCCCAGGCACCTGTGAATTGGCTTGGTTTTGAAAAACTTCATGGCATTTTCTTCTTCCTCACTTAAAAAAGTGTGCTGGGGAGTGCTAACGTACATCTTAGTCTTCTGTTGCCTGTGAAATTCTCCCAACAAAAGATGATACATATATCTTGCTGTACTTAGTGTTTCTAGAAGTGTTCAGTTGTTTTTTTTTTTTTTTTAAAGATTTTATTTATTTATTTGACAGAGATTACAAGTAGGCAGAGAGGCAGGCAGAGAGAGAGGGGGAAGCAGGTCCCTGCTGAGCAGAGATCCCGATGCGGGGCTGGATCCCATGACCCTGAGATCATGACCTAGGCTGAAGGCAGAGGCTTAACCCACTGAGCCACCCAGGTGCCCCGAAGTGTTCAGTTTTAAACCACAATTAGGGAGGAGTTAATTTTTAGTGAGTGAATTTCACTCACTTTCCAGTGTGATGGGTTTTGTGGAGTGCTGTTTGAAATAGGTTGCTTTGAGATGTTGGTTTATGTCCGGAATTTTCCACTTGCTCCTACTGAGGCAGGCCTTGGTGAAGATAGAACTTTGGTTCTTAGAAATTCTGTTCATTACGAACTTTCCACGGAAAAATTTGTATTGGTTTTAAGAAAACAAATACCTAATTTGCTTAGTAACTTCCACGTCTTTAAATCTTAGCATGAGTACTCTAAAACACGCAACTGTACATTGATCTCTGCCTTTGAGAAATTTTTGAGTAAATGAAAAAGTACCATGGGGGAGAAAAACAAAAGTATTTGCCTGGATAATTACAGTCATTACTAAAAATAGCAATCCACTACAGAGATGGATTAGAAGTCAGAAAACAGGTTTGGAAAAAATCCTTGAGGGGGACAGAAGCGGATGTTTTAAGCATTTTTCACTTATCAGCACCATCAACATAAATGTATGTCATTAGAGTGATAAATAAACATCATTTTTTTTCCTGCTTTTATTCTCCTTAATAATTAAAGTGAGTGTTTATATACCTAGAATCCAGTTTTCCCTAGCATGATCTTTTCTACTGTGGAATCAAAAGAAACCATAGAACTCTGGCTTACTCTTTTTAAAAAAATTTACTTTGTCTAGTGTTCAGGTCCAGGTATTTATGTCCCAGGATGCTTAGCCTCCTCTGTCCATCACTTCTAACCTTCTAATCTGTTTACATAGGAACTAGTTCTTAATACCAGAAGAATTGTGATGGCAGGAATCACTTTGCTTACCAGGGTCAGCCTAGCACCAAACACAGTGCCTGATACCATAGAAAAATAGGGTATATTCAGTGAATAATTGCAGTTTGAGTATCTGTCAGAGACTCTACAAATATATTCTAGTTGAAAGAATTTTTTCTATGAAATTCAGAAATTTAGGTCTAGAGTTATCTTAGATGGTCCTTATAGATGATAGAGTAAATGTAGTTTACTACATTACATTACAATGTGGTTGAAGTATGTGCAGCTAGTCCCTTCAGAGCTTAAATGAGACTATCATTCTAGTTTTAATTTGGATTATACTATTCGTTCTTTCCTTCATTACTGTATGCATCTCTCTGCTTTTCCCTCTTTTTATCTGTATCTCCCATTTCTACATTCTTACCTTTTTCCCTCTTTTTTGTGGCTTTTACTGTATCCTGACACTGCTTTCCCCATTATTTTTACTAAATAAGCTTTGAATAGACTGTAAACTTGGCTGATTAAATATTAGAGGTCATTAAAAAATTTTTTCAAGAGGAATGAATCACTTACAACCCCTTTGGTGCAGTCTTGATAAGGGGCAGTCTTTTCCTTATGGGTTAGGGTTTTTTAAAGCTAAGCCCATTCATTTAAATGCTTGTGTATTTTATCTTGTCATTTGATCTGAAACACACCAGAGGAATTTAACACTGCTATAATGAACATATGTTGTTAACTAAGTGTTTTAGATTCTCACAAATCCTGAATAAATACAGCAAGCCCTTTTGAGAAGAGGAGTGCATTTCTGTTACTTTAAAGGGAACCGGGAGTAAGTCGTGAAGCTAGTAACTTACTGATGTTCGAGTGAAGTTTCAAGCATGTTTTTGTAGCTTTGTATGTTTTGTACTAATTGTCCTGCTAATATTGTTCAAAAGGTGTTTTTTCCCCAAGAATACAGATCCTTGGGAATATAGCAAAAGACAAAAAGCAAAGCTGTCTGTCCTTCCAGAGTTTACATTCTTGTAGGAGACAGGCAATGGCAATAAGCACTAAATATGTTCTATGATATATTAGACAATATAGGCTCTGGGGGTACACTGAGCTGGTTAAAGAAGATAGAAGTGTTTTGGATGGATTGAAGCAGGTTGTGGTTTTAAATAGGGAGATCTGGGTGGGCCTCTTTGAGAAATTGATGTTAGAACAGAGATTTAAAGGGGTTAATAGAGTGAACCATAGTGCTCTCTGGGAAATAGCTTTCCAAGAGGAGGGAAGAGTCCGTGCAAAACAGTGAGGCCAGGACCTGCAGTTCCCTGTGTAGCTGTAGCTGTAGCTATGAATGAGGCTTGGAGGTTGAAGTGGGGTGGTGGTCAACTGCTTAGGAGAGTAGGTCAGAAAGGTAAGAGGGGGGAGGGCAAAGGGGAGCTGCTGTGAGGACCTGGGCTTTTACACGAATTGAGATGGAAGGTCACTAGAGCATTGGTGAAATGTCGTCTGAGCAGCCTCCCAGTCTGTGAGGTCCGCCTGTTTTCATAACAGCAAGTTCTTTTGACTTTTTTTTTTTTAAAGATTTTATTTATTTATTTGTCAGATAGAGAGCACAGGAGCGAGCACAGGCAGACAGAGTGGCAGGCAGAGGGAGAAGCAGGCTCACTGCTGAGCAAGGAGCCTGATGTGGGACTCGATCCCAGGACGCTGGGATCATGACCTGAGCCGAAGGCAGCTGCTTAACCAACTGAGCCACCCAGGCGTCCCTCTTTTGACTTTTTAATTCTCATTCTCACTTGAGTTTATAGTGTAGTGTTTCAGAGGCTATATGCTGTGTGATACTGCAACAGATTGAAATCAGAAAAAGATTTGAGGGAAAAAATGAGAATTCCATTGTGTCTATTAAGAAAGACATTTAAACAATTTGCAAAAATAGAACAGTGCCTCTCTTCACTATTTTGTTGGATAAAATGTTTTTTTGTCGAAATGTAATGGGGTTTACTATTACGTTAAAGTAAATCATGAGTAATTTAGATACTTTTCAGTTTTGATTTGTAGTATGGTTAAATATTAACAAGTGTAACTCTCACAAGAAAAACTCTTTATAACTACGCATTGAGTCCTGAGACCAACAAATATGAGAACTCCATTAGAGAGGTTTGAGCAAAGGAGTGACATGTCACTTGGACTTTAACAGGCTAACTCTGGAAAATAGAGTCTAGGCTGACAGGGACAGTGGTGGAAATGGGGTAGACCAGTTAGGTAATCTCACTGGTTTTAGGTGAGAAATGATTGTGGCTGGAGCTAGGGTGGTGGTGGGTTGAGGGGGAGCTCAGTGAGATTCTGGTATATTTTAAAAGATAAGTAAATAGTATTTGTTGGTAAATTGAATATGATGTGTGAGAGGATGGACTTGCCAGTTTTTGAGACCAGGAGGAGCGCATTTGGGGACAGATAGGAGTTTGGTTTTAAGTGTGTCGAGGTGATGTGTTTAGAAGACAGTTGGATACAGGCATTTGGGAGTTCAGGAATGTCTTTGACCAGGGTTTTTTTGGTATTATTTTGGTAATATTTTTATATGATAACATTTAGTTTCCATTCTGATAAATTAAGCTCTTATGGTCTCAGAAGAGTGCTGTATTCTGCACTTTATAAACTCACATTAAAATTGCATTCTAAGAGTGTTTTTATAAGATAGTAAAATGTACACTTTTAAGAGGCAGTAGAAAGGTAGTAAATGTAGCCAGTAGCATAGGCAACATTAGATTTTCTGAATCTAGTTCTTTATAAAGTAAACCAACTTTTGTTTCATTAAAGGGGATCATATTAAAATATATTAAAATAATGTTTCAGTATCAATTATGTTGACAACTGAAGGTATTGTTTATGTTGCTCTTGTTACAAAATTGGAAGTTTTTAAATTCAATCTCATTGCTTGCTATAAAGGACCTTGGGAATATCATATATAGTAAGATTGTTTATTATGGCTTAAAAAAACTCCTTTGCTTTTTTAGTATGAGGGATTTCTCTGTACGTGGGCTGCTGTAACAAATGTGAATGTCATTGGACATTCATTTGCTTCAGTTTATGGAATTAAGATGATGTTCAGATATACAAGGGATGCGTGCTTACCAATCTTCAGTTTTTCCTCCATTGATCTTAGGAGGAATTTGGAATATAATTGAAAAGGATAATTAAAAATCAAATAAATTGTTAGGTAGGAAAAGCAACCTATCTCCTCCCCTCCCCCTACACAGACATAATTCCTTCAAAATTTTTGGGAGTTCTGTTTTATTTTCACTCATTTACCAGATTTCTTTTAAAGCCCTAAGTAATTTGGAGCTTGAGGAGGATAAGATGCATAGGGCAGGCCTCTCCTCACCTCCTACAAAAATAAATACGTAGAGCCTATTATATGACAATTTGGTGCTTTATAAGGATATTATTTAAAATAAATCCTGTTGTCCACTAGTTTAGGATATTTTGAAATGTTAATTCTAAAAAGAGTGGGTTTGACTATCTGTGGTTTTCGATTGGTTGTTGAGTTTATGCAGCCCTTTCCTATCGGGTATCGGCACAAAATGAGGTTCTCAGAGGAAACAGGAAGGTGCCCAGACTCCTTATCGATAGAACTGATCCGTTCTAACCTGATTTTACAAAGGAGGAAGCTGAGACCCAGAGGGTTAAATTCAAAGCCACACAGCTAGATCTTGCAGGGGGTCAGAAATAAAATTTAGGTTACATAAATTGAAGGCCAGTGCTTTTTTCCCCCCTTACTACTTGTGGTTATTAAGAAAGGTTCTGTGCTTATAGAAAGATCACTGTTTATGGTTTGTAGTCTTAAGTTTCTTAAGGCTAGTTTAAAGTACATTGGGTTTTTTAAACAGTAACTTAAAATCTGAAAGATTATTTTGAATTAAAGAGATTATTCTTAATGATTTTGGGATCCTCAGTTTTATTGGTAAGCAGGCATTTTATTTTTTCAAACACTAGAAAAGTAAGACATTTGCATGGCTTTCATTCTCTCCCTCAACTATCCCCCTCAATGAGAATTAATAACTCTGAGGCCAAAGCAAAAACTTTATTTTGCAGCAAATTTAGACTTACACACAAATAGAACTACAGCACAGAGGTTAATGGTGAGAACTCATATAACCGTAGTACAATTTGGAGAACTGGAGAATTAACATAGATACCATATTATTAGCTAATATGTGGCCCTTACTCAGACTTCACCAGTTTCCTATTCATATCCATTTTCTGGTACAGGGTCCAGTCCATAATCCCACACCATGTTTAGTAGTGATGTCCCTGCAGTATCCAGTCTGTGACAGTATCACATTCTTTCATGATGCTTTTCTTGATAATTTTGAAGATAACTGGTCATTTAGTTTGTAGAATATTATTCAAATTTAGTTTGATGTTTTCTCATGACTAGATTGAGGTTGTGCATATTTGGCAAGAAAACAACAAAATTACAGTTTGGCCTTTCTCAGTTTGTCATGCTAAAGGTATATATCTTACTGGCGATAGTATTCCATCACCTGGTTAAGGTTTAAGGACTGTGCCAGGTTTCTCCACTGGGTGGTTAATTGCTTTTTTCCTTCATAATTAGTAAATGACTTACGGGGAGATATTCTGAACAGATACTCTGTTTCTCATTGTTTTGTTTGTTTGTTTGTTTTTAACTAATTTTAGCAGCACTCATTGAATAGTTCTTACCTGCAGTACTTAACTACTGTGGTGGTTTTCTAACGGTGATTTTCTATATCCATCTTTCCTTCCATGTTAATTGGGAATTCTGTAAGGAAGATCTGCCAGTTCTCCTTCTCATATTTGTTTATTCAGTTATTTATGCCATTGTGGTCTCATGGACATTAATCTGTTACTGTTGTTATCAGTAAAATCATCTAAGGCAAGAATTTATTTTTAACAAATTAATATATTGAGATGCTTAAACATTTCAAAGGCATGTAAAAGTATATGGTAGAACAAATCTCATCTACCCGTGTACGTTGGGCACCCATTTTCCTTTGTTAGGAATTTATTTCTGTTCTTTTAGAAATATTAAAAGGGTTGGGAAAAGAGTTATTAATAAGAATAGCTAGATTCTCAAGTATTACCTTTTACTTGGATCCCAGTAGTATCTTGCTGGTTTATTGTTGCATCTTCTTCAGATCTTCATAAATGGTGTTTCTTAGCTAGGTTTCTTAACCTTCAGATTTAAAATTTTTTTTTTTTAAGATTTTATTTATTTATTTCAGAGAGAGAGAGAGAGAGAGAGAGCATGAGAGGGGAGAAGATCAGAGGGAGAAGCAGACTCCCCGTGGAGCTGGGAGCCAGATTCGGGACTCGATCCCGGGACTCCGGGATCATGACCTGAGCTGAAGGCAGTTGCTTAACCAACTGAGCCACCCAGGCGCCCCCAGATTTAAATTTTAATACAGTGAATATTATATGAAGATAAGGATTGGTTTCCCCTGTGTATTTTTAAAAAAGTAAATGACCAGAAGGCAATATTTTTCTTAAACAATCTTTGACATATAACATATAAAACTAACCATGTTTAAAATGACTTCCAAACAAAATTCAGTTTAAATGAGAAAGGATGCCTATTCCAATTAATTACTCGTTTTTATTCACTTAAAAAAAATGCTTTCCTCCATTCGTTTCTGTTCTTTGTAAAGGCCTGTTATTTTGCCTTCTTTGTATGCCAGCAACATGTATTCATCCATTCAGGATTGTCACTTTTCCAGGCACTTAGGCCTAGAGTTCACCCACTGAAGCTGTGTTCTGTTCGCCGGAAAAGAGGAGGACTGCAGTCTGCTTTGCAGTCACTAGTGAAACAGTGGGCTGAACTTGTTAGAACACGTCTGGCAATAAACTAAAAGTTGGTTTGTTCCATTTTCCTGTTTTCTATTCTCTAATTACTGTCTCCTAAAGTAAGTTTTAAGGGTTTCTTGTTCCAGAAAGTCTTTAATGAAACTCTAAATAAAAAGCTGGTCGGTCTTGCTGTGACACTGGACCAGTTCCTAAATTTCTGAGCACTATTTTTTTCCTTTATTTGTTTCTTTCATAAAGTGGGTATTCTATCTATTTCACATTTTGGTGGGAATCAGGTAATAATCCATATATAAAGTATTTTAGCATGGTGGAAGGTGCTCATGTTAAAAAGAATAGGTCTTTGCCATTTATTTTTATAGTTGGGAGTCAGTGACTTAATCCTTACAGTTTTTTTTAAGGGAATCCAGTATTATATACAACATTTTGACTTAAAGTACTTCCTAACATTCTAATGAAAATGTCTTTACTATTTTACGAAAGTAAAAAAAAAATTCTTAACGTGAATCTAATGTGAAAGCTAAATAGTCCCTGTAAATCCATCATCCAGAGATGATTACTGTTAATAGTTATATCCTTTTTTTGACTTCCATGTGTCTATTGAAAAATACATGTACTTAGTATAAATTGAATCATATAATAGACATTATTTTCTGTAACCTTTGAAAGAGGTTTTCCAGAGAGATGCAGCTACTATTAAATGCCTTCCACGATATAAAACTGCTGTTGAGAGCAATTATGCAATTAGGATGGATATTTTTTAAGACCTTTGCTGTTTCTTTCTTTTTTTTTTTTTTGGTGAAATTTATCCACAACTTTACACAATTGTTAAATTGCCAAAGCAATCCAAGGGAAAGATATGATGTTAAATCTAATTTTGTAGTTTTTCTTTTTTTTGCTTATGGTTGTGAGTTCAACACCCTAAGTCAGGTCCCATTAGAGAATTATTGATGGCTTGATTTTTTTCGGGGGGGGGGGCAGTTTCTGAGCAATTTCCTCCAAGTTAAATCAGGTTTGTTTGGTTATTCAAGTAAGCTAAAAATATTTTACTAAATGTTGTGTAGTCTCTATTAACCAGTGTTTTAAATTATTTTCTTTCTGTACCTTGTGGGCGTGGCTTTTTAAAGTAAGTACAGTGAAGTTATATTATTTTTGCTCTGCTCAAAATATCTTCAAAACGTTCCCTGTATTTAGTAAAAGCTGAATTAGAGGTTACTTTTTACAGAGGAGATCTTTGTTCCCTTTAAGTACATAACAGCCACCACCTAAACTGGTGTTTGTTATAAATAAACTGCTAATATTATTGTTTTAAGATTTAGTAAGTTTCTTGTAGATAGAGAGGAGGGGTTTGTTAATTAAGACCTAAAATAACTAAAACCTTCCTTTGCTTTTTATGTTCCTGTGCCAGATTAATGTCCCGCAGATAATGAGGAAATAATAGAGCCTATTTAAAGTTCAGTTGAAATGATGAAAGCTGCCATTTTAACTTCATTTATAAAACTTGTACTGTGTACATCAAAACGTATTTTAAAAATGAGGCAGTAATGGTCAAATGACAGTGTAACATTCTCATTTCTTTCTGTATTTTAGGTCTAGCTGCATTACAATGCTAAGATAATTTTTTGCTAGATTTTAAATGTAAGGCTCAAAGAAGAAACAAATAGATGCCCAAATGAAATGATAGCAGACGAGTTGAACAATTGGAATTAGCTACCACACACTGGGTATAAAGTATGTTTTATGTGAAAATGTTTTCAGTGTTTTAAAAAATTGTCTTTTAATTTGTCATTGTTAAAATCCTGAAAATAATTTTAATGCATTTTATTTTTATATTTTATTATTTGTATATCATTAATAGGTTTTTTTATGGACTCCTGAGCCAGTAAATATTTTTCATATTTCATTTCCCAATTTTTATTTTCTTGGTTTAATTTTGTTGAAAAAATTCTAATGGGTTTTATTCTAGTCTTTATTCAGTCTTCCAACATTGTACTATTGAATTTATACATAGCCATTATGTATCTGTCTTGGGAAATAACTACTTAATTTTATAATTTACATTTCTCAGCCTTTTTTAATTTTTCTGTTTTCCAACAGTTCTTCAAGTTATCCTTATTTCTGATATATTACTTTTCCACAGAGAGGTTGATATGTTAGTTAATCCAGTAATTCAAAATTCTTAAAAATGTGCAAAATTTTAAGGTGGCAGAGGATGGGATGAACAAATAGTGATTCAGATATAATAAAAGAGTCATGGGGATAAAGTTGAGCTGAGCCTTACAAAATGTTAAGAATGATTTTAAAGCAAAGCTTTTAGTTTTTGGTGATTTAGGTAAATTAGGGAAAAAGACAGGTGATATAATATTAACAGGTCACATGGAACAGAATGGTGCAGTGACTGTTTTTCTTAGGAGCAAAATTCACTGACTGGTGATTTTCCCTTAAAAAAGGGAAAAATCGGGGCACCTGGGTAACTAAGTGGGTTAGTCCTCTGCCTGCCGCCCAGGTCAAGATCCCAGGACCCTGAGATCGGGGCCCCATGGGGCTCTCTGCTCAGTGGAGAGCTTACTTCACCCTCTCTCTCTGCCTGCCTCTCTACCTATTTGTGATCTCTGTCTGTCAAATAAATAAATAAAATCTTAAGAAAAAAAGAAAAGGGAAAAATCAAGATTGTTAAACAGAGAAATGTAAGGAGACAGTAAGTAGTATGACCGAAACAAGGTTTCAGTCTTAAACAAAAGTAGTTTTCAGGATATGGAAATTTGAAAAAAAAAAAGTCATTATCAAATAACAGTTTTAGAGAATATGAAAAATGAGAGGACCCTGAATGCTGGAAAGGTGAATACTCCCAAAAGCTGAAAGTTTTGTATTCTAAAGTTGATGATGCAACCTGTGGAATCCAGATTATTTCCTGTTTAAACTAGCAGAACCAGAGGTGGGGTTTGGGTCCTAGTGTGGTTTGAGATGTCATCAGGTAGTTGATAAGGTATGCCTGCATTTCAGTATGCAAGCTGCAGAAATGTGTGCACTATGCAATTGCAGTTGGTTGGATCCTTGATTCAGAAGAGTCATCGCTAAAGGATGTCAGCTGATAGATTCACAGTTGGAAGGGAATTGTCTAGTAGAGAACAACCAGGAAGAAATATTTGGTGTCTAAACAAAACAGTTGTGGAAGTGGAAGTATGGAATGGTGAAAGCTTGGCTTGGCACCACCATTTGAGTCACGTGATATGTTCATCAAAGAAAGAAAGGTGTTCTTAAGCACGCTGTGGACTTGGAGTATTTGGAACTGGAGGTAAGCAGCTTGTCTGCATTCTTCTCATTTGTCAGGGAAGGATGTGTGTGGTATAGGATTTTCCATTTTAAAGGGCATAGATAAATGGAGTGTGTCTAAATGAGTGAGAAGGTATAAAACCGTATTATATAGCTCAGAGAAGAGGGTACTTAGAGAACTGTTTTTAAGTATTTTTGTCATAGGAACGAGGCATTGGACCTGTTTTATGACCTTTGGAGTGGTGAATGGGGGGAAGTGGGAGAAATTTTAGGAGTGATTTTGATTCAGTAAAATTTGTAAACTTTAATAACTTCAGAGATGTCTAAAACAAGTTGTCCTGATAGTGACTTTCTGGGATTATTGTAGTGGGAATTTTTATGTTAGGTGATTAAACAAATGCTTCTCAGCGTCAGTTGTCGGTTAATGAGGGTATTGTGGAAATGAGATGTTTGAGCATTATCATGCGGTGTTTGATAACAACAAAAGTTAATATAGTTGACACTTGAACAACACAGGGCATTGGGGCACTGACTCCCCTCATGGTCGAAAATCCATGTATAACTTTTGATTCCCCAAAACCTTAACTACTAATAGTCTGCTGTGGACTGGAAGCCTTACCAATAATATAAACAGTCTAACACATATTTTGTATGCCATATGTATTATATACTGTATTCTTACAATAAAAGTTAGCTAGAGAAAAAATATAAGAAAATCTTAAGGAAGAGAAAATATGTTGACAGTACTGTATTGAAAAAAAATCTGGGTGTAAGTGGTACAGACTGTGTTATTCAAGGGTCTGCAGTATAAAATACATTAATTTTGAAGCACTTCTATGTTTCATAAGTGAACACTTGTAAATCTACCACTTACAAAGGAACTAAAGCACTACCCATACCCATGACATGTGTCTGTAATATTTTGGCCATGGTTAGATATACTTGATGGTACAACTAACAAAAACCTTTGATTGCCAGGACTTACGTACTGCAAGCATTGGAGACACAACTTTGTAAAATACAGGGTTAGGGGAGAAAATAATAAATGGGGTTCTTGCATACTAAGGTTGGAGAACAATGGATTTAGTTGAGTCGTTCAGTAAGCAACCTCTAATTATACAAGGTAAAGGTACAGAGAGTTTAAGTAAGAGATCTAAAGTCACACAAACAGTTACTGTTTAGGTTTTTTTTTTTTAAGATTTATTTTTTAGGTAATCTTTATACCCATCGTGGGGCTTGGGGATCAAGAGTTGCACGTTCTATCATCAACTGAGCCAGCTAGGCTCCCCAGAACTTGTTCTGACTTGAGTATTGTGAATAACATAGCAAGAAGTGCTAATGATTTCCTGGTTAGAAAGGTGCTGTTGGTAAAGGTAGTACTCAGCTGGTTAGGCCCCCACAGTGAGTAAGACGGTAAGATCTTTGAGAACTGGGACTTGGTTATCTTTTCATTCTTGTCAGTACAGTGTTGCTTATGATTTGTATTATTAAATTGAGTGATATATCTGAGACTAAAAGAAACATGGTAGAAGGACTTTTTATCTAAAAAAAAACCTAGAATTTGTAATTATATTGTTTGTACCTTTGCTTCACAGTTTCTTTCTCAGAGTTTATGTATATCCCATATGAGACTAACTTTTGGAAAGCTTGAAACCATGACTTCAATGTTAATGCCTTAGAACCTAGCTCATTTACCCACCCATCTGCCCCATGCTCTGAGTATTAACAGAGGGCCCACTGTGTTCCAGATACCGTTCTAGGAGCTGGAGCTAGAGTGGGTAACAGAATCTCAGAACTTTCAATTATTAATCAGAAAATCACAAAAATATTTATAGAAATAAAATTTAAATGGTAAATGTTATCTTCTGTTTTATCATCTAAGTGAATATGTGAAGGTCATTGATTATTGTGGTATTTATATATTTTTTAATTTAGTCTTCTGAATTTTCTTATAAGTCTCTTGGTTTTTCTAAGTTTGATAAACTTGTTTATCTGGAAATATGTTGCTTTCTTTTTTATTCTTTATTACTGTGGCTATAGCTTTTCTCGCATTCATGATACAAATTCCGCTGCCTTGGTACATTATTCATTTGATTTGCTGGTGGAGCCTGTTTATGTAATATGTTTGCATCTGTATTTATAAACAAATTTTATCTATAGTTTTCCTTTTTGCTATTGTCAGGATTTTTATGTTGGCATTACTAACATCATAACAAGACTTAGTTTCTGAAGAGGAAATTTAAATGTGATAAATATTGAAAGTGCTTTTATATAGAGACCTGGACTAAAGGATATATGCATAATTTTAATTGTTTCCCTAATGTCCTTTGGTTAATTATTTGCTGTTATTATGTAATTATATAAACATTTGTGTTTAAATTATTATTTGGTGGTTCAAAACTTGACTGGAGAATTGCTGTTGCATGCCAATATGAAATAAACATTACTTTGATACTGGACATGTTTAGGAAAGATTTTGTTATGAAACTAAGTAGTATTAAAAAGAACTTAAGGAATGAAGTCTTACCTTTATAATGTAGGTAAATCCAAGGTACCTTCTTCTGATTTTTTAAAAATTTGATTTGCTATTCAGAGGTGTACACTTGGTAAGCTTTGACAAGCAAATTGTTATTTAAGGGATAAGATGTGTTATAAAATGAATATTGCCCTCATTGAAGCAGAAAATGTATTGTGATACAGTATTTTCACTGATTTAAGGCTATGTAATTGGGTAAGAACATTGAACATGACTTTTTGTTGTATTGGGTTTTATTTAGCCAAGTGATACAAGTAACTAGTTAAGAAAATTAAAGTGTGCATTTATATTTATATTTCAAAGTTCCTTAATAGCAGCAGATTGAAATTACATGTTTGGAAGGCAGTAAGAATACATGATAAAAATAAAAGGCATTTTACTTTTAAATACTAATGGACACAAGCCTCTTCCCCAAGAAGGTTATCTCTAGCATGGAGAGAGAGATAGAGAGGCATCCAGCTAATTTAGTAATGACAACCCTTATTACACAGTATGTTCTAATGAGTAGAGGACTATCCTCTAACACAGTGTGGCAGCTTAATAAAGAATTCTTGAAAGAATTAATTGATTTCTTTGTGCAAGTTTTGATTCATTGGATTTCTTATATTTTTTCTTATAAGAAGTGTATTTATATACTTCAGAACTGTCCTAATAATTTTTTAAAAGGTCATTGGCTTTAGATTCTTGCTTTTCTTCTTATATTTCATACATTAACCCAATGTAGTTTGTTCTCTGTAAACCATCTTTTCCTTCAAACATCTCTGATCACCAGGGGCTTAGTGGTCAAATCCAAGGTACCCTCTTTTGCTCTTTACTTTACCATACTTTCGTGGTTTTTGACACTGTTGATTACCCTGTTCTTCGTTCTGTCATTCTTCAGCTTCTTTGATACCTCTCTTTCCTACTTCTGCTGTCCATCTTCATTTCTTCGTTTGGATCTTCTTTAATTTATTCCTTAAATATTGCTTTTTCTACGATTCATTCAGTCTGCCTTTCTGCCTCTTTTCTCTCTAAGACATCTTTTCTCTTCCTGTAGCTTTGACTAACATACTTATGTATCAAACTCAGACTTCTGCTGAACTTAAAATCTCTGTTATCTATTGGGCATCTGTTTGGATATTCCAATGATACCTAAAATAGCTAAGGAAATAGCCTAGTTCAAAATCTCATTCAGACAGATTAGTTCTGAAGTATAAAAGAGCCTTTGTCATTAGTTTTGTCTAATAGGCATTCTTATTTGATTAAAGTTCTTGTTTGGAATAACTGGCCTCATTCAAGCATGGAGAAATTAAGCAAAATAACAAGTATATTAAATAGAGGATAAGAGCTTGGGCTCTTTCGTTAATTTAAATAAAATACAGGGGCACCTGGGTGGTGCAGTCAGTTAGATGTCCCACCCTTGGTTTCAGGGCAGGTTGTGATCTCAGGGTTTTGAGGCTGAACCCCTAGTTGGGCTCCACAGTGAGGGTGGAGGCCGCTTGGGACTCTCTCTCCTTCTGCTGGCCCCAACCCCCAGTACGCTCATTCTCTAAAATAAAAAAATAAATAATAAATAAAAAGATATATTATTTGGTTGTTACAAATTTGATTTTGGGTATAAATTAATTAAGGCTATAGTCCTATTAAACATAGACATAATCCAGGGAATGGTAGAATAGGTTAATAATTCATTACTCTTTGAGTTTTAACACTTTATCAACGAAACCCTTCCCTACCTTGTGTTTTTTTTTTTCTCCCCTCGACTAGCAAGAATATTTTTTTGTCTAACACATTTAAAATTTTTACTTTTAACAGAAATTAGCAGAGTACGGAAAGACATGTACAATGACACATTAAATGGCAGTACAGAGAAAAGGAGTGCAGAATTGCCTGATGCTGTGGGACCTATTGTTCAGTTACAAGAGAAACTTTATGTGCCTGTAAAAGAATATCCAGATGTAAGTATATTTTGTTGTCTTACTCAATTTTTTTTCTGCTTCACATACTTTGGGAAGGGATATATCTGGTGATAAATACTTAAGCATTTTCAGCTGCTTAAAAAAAATGTCATCTCAGGGACTAGAGGTATTAATTTGGTGTGGACAGTTAAGATTTTTTTTAGATATATTTTCATTTAATGGCTACTGTTGTCACTTTTGGAAATGCGCATGGTAAAAACTTGGTTTTAGATTTCACATTGAGGCTAGAATTATGGAAAGAGCTTTGGCCTGAATGTCGCAGAGAGCACCAAATATAATTCTCTTCTCTTTTTTTTTTTTTTTTTAAAGATTTATTTATTTGACAGGAATTACAAGTAGGCAGAGAGGCAGGCAGAGAGAGAGAGGGGGAAGCAGTCTCCCCACTGAGCAGAGAGCCCAATGCGGGACTCGATCCCAGGACCCTGGGATCATGACCTGGCCGAAGGCAGAGGCTTAACCCACTGAGCCACCCAGGCGCCCCTGTCTTCTCATTTTTAATTTGACCTTAGAGAAGCCACAGCCTGGGCTATGTCATCCTTTCAGTAAAATGAGAAGTTGGACTATGTGACAGCTAAGCTTCCTTTTAGCTCCAAAATTTTTATGATAACCATTGTTCATAATTTTTTTCTTTTGTTTTGTCTTTTTCATTCCTGTTTCTTCCTCAGATATTCTCCATAAACATCTCGTTGCAAGTAGCCGCCTTGTCCTGTACCACTTAATTTATAATTAGCTCCAAACTCTGTTACAAAGCGCTATGTCATATGGTTCTTTATATCTCCGACCTTATCTTAAGTTAATTTCCCTCTCCTAAATACACTGTAGTCACATTGGCTGTTAGAACAAGTCGGGTCTATTCCCAGCCTAAGTATGTTTATGTTAGCTGTATACTGGCTGGCTGCTTCTTATGGTTAAGATTTTAGCTCAAATGTTACTCAGAGAAGCCTCGCCTCACTATTTTATCTAAAGCAATCTAGTTACTCATTGTTTCACATAATTCTCTTTATTTTTCTGGGGAGCACTTGCTGTTTGGTATGTTTTAATTTGTTTTTCTGTTTATTTCCTTCAGAGTATAAGGAACTTAACACAAGAACCTTTTTTGGTGTGGTTCACCATGTACTTCCAATGTGCATAATGTTTGTACGTAATTGGTTCCAGTGCCCTCTGAATACATAAAGGCAAACTGTTGGTATTTTGCTAGGTTTCAGAGAACTATTCTGAAAGCAAAAACTATTCTGATTCTGCAAAAAGGAATTGGTATTGTGAGGTCAAAATGTGATGTATACTCTAAGATTCATTGATTATATGGACAGTCCTCTTGTCTAAGGATGGAAAATAAATGTCTTAAGTTGGATTAATGGAAAAAAGCTTTGGCACTTCACAAGTTGCATTTCTAATACAATTTTCTTTAAGGCTAATACATTTACTTTGTAAGTATTTTTGGTTGCACATATAGAAACAATTCTGGATAATATAGGCCAGGAGTTTGTTGGAAGGTAATTGGGTATCATAGGATTAAAGGAAATGGCTGGAGAACAAAGCCTCCTGTAAGAGAGGGCCCATGATACAAGATACAGCTTTGAGAACCTCAGCACTAGGAATTCAGCCTTTTCTTTGAGACCCTTGCTTTTAACATAATTTGATTTCAGGCCTCCCACACTTTATCTTCAAACTTCAGATTCTTAGCAGGGGAAATGTGTTTTGGACCAATCTGCCTTGACTGAAGATGGAAGGTTAACTAATATAACCTAGACAAGATTACTCTGGTCCCACCCTCAGTGACTGGAATGATTCCTAGAGATGGGAAATTATGATTTGGCAGCTATTCCGGTTGGTGTCTACTGCTTTTGGTGTTCAGTATCTCCTAAAGGATGTCAGCCTTCTCATCTGCTTGTTTAAAAGATAAAGTTTCAGCACTAGTCATTAACACAGAATACGTAAGATCATAAGATGTTGTTAGAGAAAATAATCTTGGTCTACTTGGTCCGCATTCTTCTGGGAAAAATCCTATCCAGGGAAAGTGATATTTATATTGCATTATCTAAAAGGCATGTTTGATGTAATTCTCTAAGTGAGAAGAGAAATATTTCATAGCGTGTGTTCAGTAGTAGGTAACTTTGCACTCTGTTACTGTCTTTCGTCCCCCAGTTGAGATTCATTGCCATGGTCAGCTCCTGTTGCTGACAGCTGTTAGGCAGTGTAACATTGTCCAGGTCAGTGGATCTCAATATGTGGTCTCCAGACGATGGTATCCATGCCTTCTGGGAACTTACAAATGTTCAAGCCCTGCCCCAAACTAGTTGAATCAGAAACCCGAGGGCTGAGGCCTCACAATCTGCCTTCCAAGCCCTGTCATTGATTATGGTCAAAGTTTGAGGAGCACTACTCTTACTTATCATCAGAGTAAGTGGGGCTAACAGGTGGTTCTTTTGCCAAGGATTGTTCAGGAGGTGGGTATAGTGGTGAATTAAACAGTACCTCTGCTCTTGTGGAGCAAACAATGCAGTGGCAGAGATGGACAATAAACAAATGAATATTTACTTTTAAGTGCAGTCAGTGCTATTGAAAAAAATAAGGTGGGCTAAGCATGTAAGTGATGACTGTGTATTTATAGTAAAATTATCTCTTATAAGATGGAGGGAATGCGGAGACATGACTGACGTGATGGGGAGGAAGGTATGAAAATTATCTGGGGGAAGAACATTCCAGGCAGAGTGAGCAGCATGTGTAATTCCTGAGGCATGAGTGTGCTTGGGAAGTGTGGTAAGATACAAGATTAGAGAGTTAGCAGAGGAGCCATAGGGGCTGTGAGCCCCTGTAGGGATTCCAGATACTATTCTGAGTGAAGTGGGAAGCCATTGAGATGTTTTGAGCCGAAGAGTGATAAATGGCTGAGTTAGGTTTTAATAGATTCCTTCTGGTTGCTGTGGGCAATGGGACACCAGCTTAGGGAGTAGAAGAGAAACTTGACCAAGAGGACTTAGAAATTCTTGGTTCCTGGGTGGCTCAGTGGGTTAAGCGACTGCCTGTAGCTCAGGTCATGATCCTGGAGTTCCAGGATCAAATTCTGCATGGATCTCCCTGCTCATTGAGGAGTCTGCTTCTCTCTCTGGCCCTACTCCTCCTCATGCACTCTCTCTCTCTCTCTTTCTCCAATAATAAATAAATAATAAAATCTTTATTAAAAAAAAAAAAACAAAAGAAATTTTTGGATCCTGCATAGATTGTTTTAACTTAGAGCCAGAAGCATTTGCTGATAGTTGGGGTATAGAATGTGAGGGAAAGTCAGGAATAACTTGGAGGTTTCGAGCAGTTAGAGGAACAGAGTCACCAGTTCCTAAGATAGACTGATGCAGGAGCCCATTGGGCAGGTGGGGATTCAGCAGTTCTGATTGTAGCCATGTTGAGTTTGAAGTCACATGTCCAGGTGTGGGCATATCAAATAGGTAGGTGGGTGTATGAGTTATGGATAACTTTTGGCGCCCAACAATATCTATTTTAACAAAGCTTTTAAAGTGAGAAATTTAGTTATAATTCATAAGAGGATTGACATGGATTTAAACCATTGTGGTCTTATAGGTAATTTTTTTAATATCGTAATTTTAACTTTGTTATAGAAATTTAAATTTAAATTTAACTATTTAATACAAGAGTTCTGTTACAAGAATTAAGTTAATTGTGATGCCTGGGTGGCTCAAGTGTCCGACTCTCGGTTTCAGCTCAGGTCATGATCTCAGGGTCCTGAGATCGAGCCCTGCCTTGGGCTCCATGCTGGGCATGGTGTCTGCTTGTCTGCTGAAGATTCTCTTTCTCCCTTTCCCTTTGCCCCCCCCCCTTTCCCCCCAGCTCACGTGTGCAGGCATGCTTTCTCCCTCTCTGAAAAAGAGAAAAGTTAATACTTGTTATAAGAATTAGGGGCGCCTGGGTGGCTCAGTGGGTTAAAACCTCTGCCTTCGGCTCAGGTCATGATCTCAGGGGCCTGGCATCAAGCCCTATGTCAGCCTCTCTGCTCAGCAGGGAGCCTGCTTCCTCCTCTCTCTCTGCCTGCCTCTCTGCCTACTTGTGATCTCTGTCAAATAAATAAATAAAATCTTTAAAAAAAAAAGAATTTAAGAATTATTTTTCTTTGAGGTTATTAATATATACCAAATGAGTAGAAACTGTTTTGTGCTCTGTATTAGGAAATTTATGTCACCTTTTGAAAAAAAATGAAATAGTTCTCAAGTAATAAAAACCGGGGAATCAGATTTTGGCA